>JAHFWG010000802.1:2500-14652 GCA_020233015.1 Callinectes sapidus | reverse complement strand
AGAAAAGGAAAAGAAAGAGGAAAAAAAGAAAAGAGAGAGAGAGAGAGAGCATCTGTGTGTGTGTGTGTGTTCTAATTAATATACCAATTTTATTTTCAGGAATGTATGAAATATTATTCTCATTATTTGACATTGTTATTTATTATCTATGGCGCACACACAGTGGAATGTATGTGTGTACGTGTGTGTGTGTACGTGTGTATGTGCGTATGTAGCTGTGTGTACGTATGTGTGTGTGCGTATGTGTGCGTGTGGAGTTACCTTCAGAAATAATGTTAATTTTTAGTCTATAATTCCTCTACATGTGAATTTTTTATATTTTTTTTTTATTTATTTGTTTATTTTATTTATTTGAGATCGGAAAAAATTGAAAAAAATATTAAAGAAATTAAAAAAAAAACATGAAAAAAAAAAGAAAAAAGCTAATTTTAGACTAGGACAGAAAAAGGTGCTATGAAAAATTTAACAAAATCAAATTAAAAAAATATCATTGAAAAAAATATAAAAATAAATAAATCAAATATATACAAGAAATTCTATTCAAATTAATGACTTTTTTTTTTTTTGTCTCTTAACTTATCAAACTGACTTGAAGAAATTTTGATATATTTTAGCATGGCCTGTTGGTAACTCCATAAACACGCACACGCACACACACACGCGCACACACGCACACACATACACACAAAAATAATATAGGATTCTTTATTATTAATTCAACATACATACATACATACATACATACATACATACAGTGTTTTTAGATGATGTTTAGCTTAGGTTAGATCATTTTGAGTGAATTTGTATGGTAAAACACACACACACACACACACACATGCACACACACACACACACACACACACACACACACACACACACATTTTATCCATCAAAATAATGTAAAAAAAGAATTGAAAGAAAGATTAGGAAATAACTTTAGAAAACACACACACTTAAATATTCAACTTTATTCACCAAAACCACACACAAAAAAAACAATAGAAATAGGAAACACACACAAAAAAAGACAGAAAAAACACACACAAACACACACACCTAAAAACACACACACACACACACACCTACACACAAAAAACCTAATAGAAATAGGAAACACACACAAAAAAAGACAGAAAAAACACAAAACACAAACACACACACTTACACACACCTACAAACACACACGCACACACACACACACACCCATACACGCACACACACGCACACAGTGTTTGTATTAAGGTCGTATAGTGACTGGCGGCACCTTTTTCTGTCCCTCTAGGGGTCGCGGCGAGTGAGTCAGCAAAAGTGGAGGTGTAATGTTTGCAGCAAGATGTTTATATCTCGGCCGGCCAGCCTAGCACATGTCGCCACCCATATCGTGTGTCCCTTTGAACCTATGGCACTCCCCATGGCACTCCCCCCGCCCGGCACCCCCCAGGACACCCCCGCCGAGGCTCCCGTGGCTGTCGTCGGCACTGTGCTGGCCGGGGAAGGTACTTATTTGGCACTGTCTGGCACTGGTGGTGGTGGTGGTGGTGTTGGCACTGTGAAGAGGGAAATTGATGCTTTTTTGGACAGTGCCATGCAGGATGCAGTGCCGGGGAGCAGTGTAGGTGTTGAACAGCCACAGCACAGTGCCGGGGGTGCCTCACAGCCGCACCACACCTCCACAGACAGTGCCAACACACACACCAGTGATATGGGGCAGTGTTCACCCCACAGTGACACTCAGGATGGCACTCCAGAACCTTCACAGCATCACAGCAGCACTGCAGAACCTTCACAGCAGCTCAGTGACACTCAGGATGGCACTCCAGAACCTTCACAGCATCACAGCGGCACTGCAGAACCTTCACAGCAGCTCAGTGACACTCAGGATGGCACTGCAGAACCTTCACAGCATCACAGCGGCACTCCAGAACCTTCACAGCAGCTCAGTGACACTCAGGATGGCACTGCAGAACCTTCACAGCATCACAGCGGCACTCCAGAACCTTCACAGCAGCACAGCAGCACTGCAGAACCTTCACAGCAGCACAGTGGCACTCCAGAACTTTCACAGCAGCACAGCGACACTCAGGATGGCACTGCAGACCTTTCACAGCCTTCACAGCAACACAGCGACACTCCAGAACTTTCACAGCAGCACAGCGACACTCAGGATGGCACTGCAGAACTTTCACAGCCTTCACAGCAGCACAGCGACACAGAGGAGGGTGACACCAGGCCCCACAGCAGCAGCAGCAGCAGCAGTAGGTCACAGCAGCACAGCGACACACTCTGGGAAGAAGAGAAAGGCAGCTCACAGCAACACAGCATTTTACAGCTTACGGAACACAGCAGCTCACAGTTCCGCACACCGCCACACACCACCACAGCGCAAGAAACAGCAAATTCACCACAGCAAATGGCAAAATGTACTGAAATTCTTGAAGGGTTGAGAGAGAACAGCATTTCGCCACAGCTACAGTGCCTTGAGGGCCACCACAGCAACAGTGCCACAGCGGACAACAGTGGCACTCACACAGGCACTGCAGAACACAAGGGGGAGTGTGAGAAGTGTACAGAAGATGACGGCACTGTGTTTGAGGGTGCCAGGAGTGCGGTGGGGGGGTGTGGGGGATGCAATGGTGGCGAGAGAGTGCCGGTGAATAGTGCCACTACCTCATGTACAGACAAGGCACTTCCCGGCACTGTCTGTGTGTCGGAGGTGGAAAGTATTAATATAGTCCGACCAGTGCTCAAATACTCAAGGTGCCGGGCGGAGGAGAGAGTGCCGGAGAGTGCCACAGTGCCGGACAGTGCCGTACATACCTGTGATACACCAACGCACGCACACACGGCCGGCAACAGAACACCAACACACACACACACACACTCACCCTGGAAAACATCGCATAGTGCCAAATTATCCTCTACAGTGCCAATGCCGGACACTGCGGGGATAAATGCCGTCCTGCCCAGCCCGCCCACCCTCTCCACCCTCTCCTCCCCAGTGCCAAGAGCCACAGTGCCACAGACGCTGACCCCAGACAAAATAAACGATAGGCTATCCATTAAAATACTCAAAGACCAGCTGGCGTCCCCCACAGTGGCACTCCAGGACCCCACAGTGCCAGGGGACAGTGCCACGGCGAACCCCACACCCCATACAGTGCCGGGGAAGAGTGCCAGGCCGACCACCAATAGCATGGAAGAGGAGGAGGAGGAGGAGGAGGAAGAGGTTTGCAAAATAGCTCTTACTCTATTTGAAGAAGAGGAGGAAGAGGAAGAGGAGGAGGAGGAGGAGGAAGAGGAGGAAGATAGTGTGACGGTGGAAGATAAGGAGGAAGAGGAGGAGGAGGAGGAGAGTGACATGGAAGAAGAAGAAGAGGAAGAGGAGGAGGAGGAAGAGAGAGAAGAGGAGGAAGAAGAAGAAACAAGAGAGGAAGAGGAGGAGGAGGAGGAGGAACAAGAGGAGATGGAAGAAGGGGAAATTGATGAGACAAAAGAGAAGAAGAGGAGGAGGAGGAGGAAGGAATAATAATAATGACAGTCAAGGAAGAGGAAGAGGAGGAGGAGGAGGAAGAGAAGATTTTATCAGTGGAGGAAGATATAAAGGAGGAGGAGGAGGAGGAGGAGGAAGAGGATAAAAATAAAGAAATACTGTCATTAGTAGAGGTAAAGGAAGAAGAAGAGGAGGAGGAGGAAGAAGAGAAGAGTAAGGAGGAAGAAGAAGAAGAAGAGGAAGAGGTAATAGAAGAAATATCAATACTAGGAATAAAAGAAAGAGAGGTGAAGGAAGAAGAAGAGGAGGAGGAGGAGAAGAAGAAGAAGAAGGAAGAGGAAGAGGAAGAAGAGGAAGAGAAGAAGACTAAAGAAGAGATAGTTAAAAAGGAGGAGGAGGAGGAGGAAGAAATGTCAGTAGTAGAAATAAAAGAAGAAGAGGAGGAGGAAGAAGAGGAAGAGAATGAGGAGGAGGAGGAGGAAGAGGAAGAGAAGAAGAAGAAAGAAGAAGAAAATCCCTCAAAAAACCTCTTTGAACCAATAGAAAGACATCAAACAACAACAACAACAACAAAAACAACAACAACAACAACATCATTCACAACTCAAAATAACACTTCAAAACTCAAAAAACTCACGAAAAACACGAATTTCTACCAAAACAACGAAAAAACAGGAATATTCACGTCGCAACTCAAAAAACGCACGAAAAACACTGATTTCGATCAAGACGCAACACAAAACGAAGGAAAAACACCAAAAATGACATCAAAAAACACAAATTTTGACAAAAACTGGACGCAAGAGAACAGCAAAACAGCAAATCTTTCGTCAGAACTCCCAAAAAAATGTGCCTTTGTAAAATATGGTAAATTTGGCAAAAAACGACAAGAAACTCAAAAAACGGTGGAATTCCAGGCCGGCGGTGGAGAGATGTCAACGTCAACACCACCACTACTGCCAACACCAGCAACACCACGCGCCCGAAAAAACGTAAAAGCTTTGAATTCGGACCAAAAAATCATAGAAAAGATGGATTTTGAGGGGGAAATGGATGGAAAAATGAGAAAGACAACACCAGCACCACCAAAGGACTGCGGGGAAGTGACCGCAACACCGCCAACACCAAAAAACGGTGTTGCATCCACGAAAAGTCAAATTAACCCCCAAAAATATGAAAACACAGAAGAAAGTATTGAAGAAGAACTGAAGGAAGGAAATTTTGTCAACACCACTAAGTCAACACCACCTGCCACGTTGAAAAGGAAAATTGAGGCCCAAGAAACAGAAGAAATGCAGAAAACGGAAGATTGGACAAGAGAAGACATTGGAAAACTAGTCAAAGAAGCAGGTTATCTCAACACCACAATGTCAACACCACCCACAACACCGGGAAGCAACACCGAACCCCAGAAACGCGAAAAAGTGCAGAAAACGGAAGACGTAACACCACAAAGCACCGGAAAGACACTCCAGGGAGCATATTTTGTCAACACCATCAAGTCAACACCACCAGATTCTTACGTGGCGCAGTACCACATAACACCGGCAGTAAGAGGAAAGGAGGAAGTGCAAAGTGTCCCTCTGTACGACTACGACAAGATAAAAGAACTGACAAGACTCCGTTTCAGAACATACGTAAAATTAAACGCGAAACACGAAAACTGCCACGAAAAACCTCACAAAATGAACGAAACTCAGGAAAATCACGAAATCGAAACTGACGAAACTGGAAAAAGAAACGACGAAACTCACCACCACAACACTGAAAAAACTCACAAAATGAACGAAAATCACAAAATCGAAACTCACAAAACTGAAAAAACTAACAAAACTAACGAAAACACTGACGAAACTAACGAAACACAAAAAGAGGCATACCGCAACACAAGAACACTCATTAAGCACACCGTTCTCCACGCCACGAAGAACGGCAGTGTGGCCAGACTATGCTACGCCACAGAGAGAAAGACCTGCGCGTTGAACCTCTGTGGCAGTGGTGGGTGTACCTGTGGCGACCCTGTGCTGCGGCAAAATAAGGGACAGGAAAAAGGGAGAGAATTAGGGAGTTTAAGCAAGAAGTTACTTTATGATCTATGGCAGAAGGGAGAAAAGGGAGAGATGAATGACAGCGAGAGAATATTCATGGATGTGTTGAGGAGACATTACCAGATATTGATGAAACAGCGACAACACCACCAACACCAACACCAACAACACCAAATGGAGCTGAGCTGGAGAGGGTGGCTAGAGGAACTATTGAAAAAACAACAACAACAACAACAGCAAAAACAAAGTAAAAATGTTGTAGATGAAGAATTCTTGCAAAAACAACAACAAAAACAAGAGGAAATACTGCAAAAACAAGAACAACAACAACAACAACAACAGTTCAGCTTGAAGGAAAGTGTTTTAGAGTGGGAGGAAGAGGAAGAAATGGAGGAACAAGACAAAACTGAAGAACGCAGAACAAAAAACGCAGAAGAAATGAAATGGAGAGGAAAAAAAGAACATTTCGAAGAACGGGCAACGAAAATGGACACAAAAACCAGCGAAGGAAGAGAAAAAGAACCAAAATTCGAAGCCAAACTAGAAACACTGTGCGACAACAAACCACCAAAACTAAACCTTTCACAAGACTTTACTTATCCTCCTTCCAGTCACAAAAATGAGTGTTCCAGCGATAAACCAACATATTCCAACTTCAAACAAGATAATTCCAGTCCATTCCAGCATTCCAGACTAGACCAATTAAATTCCTACCCTAAACTGGCCATACCCATCCCAAACAACCACAAAATTGCCATAAAAGTAGAAAATTCCAACAAAAATGAAGTAAACGCAATTTCCTCCTCTACAAATCAATATTCCGGGCACAAGAGGGCTGGAACAGTGCCGGGAGGTGAGTGGAAGGAGTGCCACAGTGCCAAACCAGTGAAGAGGGCCAGAATGCATAATGTGGAAGCTTTGGAGACTGGGAAAGTGGGTGGCAGTGAAATAAAATGTGAGATCAAAAAAGAGGAAGGAGGAGGAGGAGGAAGAGGAGGGGTGAAAAATGAGGAGGAGAAGAATATGCAAGGAAGAAGAGAGGAAGAGGAGGAGGAGGAGGAGGAGGATGTGCGAACTTTCAATCTATTTATTTACAAGGAAGGAGTGTCCTACCAAGGTGTAAGCCAAGGAGGGAACATATTAGAAGAAGAAGGAGGAGGAGGAGGAGAAGGAGGAAGAAGAGGAAGAGATGTACTGGAAGAGGGAGAGGAGGAGGAGGAGGACAAAGAGAAGAAGTTGAGGAAGAGATTACGAAACACACTGGAAAGGCAGAAACACAGAAATCAAGAGGGGAGGAAAAACGCAAGAGACACAGACACTACTACCACAGCGGCGGCGGCGGCGGCGGCGGTGAATGGCCCACACCAACCTCAACTTGGCTCACTCCAAAACACCACCGCCACCACCACCACCACTGCAAATTACTCAAACGCAATGCAAACACCAAAAAACACCACCAAGGTAAACAGTGCCTGCCAGACCACCAGCACAGCCGCAGCGTACCACAGCAACACCGGTCAACACCACACAGCGCCACCACCACGCAGGAAGGTGGGGCGGCCACCAAAGAGGGCCAAACACAGACAAGAGCCACACACCGGCCAGGCAGAAACATTGAATTTCCTCGGCTTTCCACCCCAGGAGTGCCACAGTAGGAAACACAAAGTGCCGCATAACTGGTGGGTCATGCGGCTGTCTGGCACTGAGGAGGGGGCAGTGCCAGACGCTTGGCACCCCCCTACTGGCACTAACACCAACACAGTGCTACCCAAAATGACAAGAATTAGCCCCCTTAAGCACAATCTGACCTGTGGCACTCAGATGGCACCCACGACCCACAGTGACCTGACCCCTGGCACTCTGGCACCCATGTCCCCCAACCAATCTATTCCTGGCACTGATTTGGTACCGATGACCTTGGCAGTGGATAACCCGACCTCCGGCACTCTGGCACCTGTTGTGTCATCTGTGCCGCCCCCGCCAGTGCCAAATATTATATGGGTGCCAGTGCCAGTGTCTTTCTTTAACAGCCAGGGGAGTGAGGGGTCAGATAACACTACTCCTTTTCCTCCTCCCTCTCCCTCTCTCTCTCTCTCTTCTTCCTCTTCCTCTTCCTCCTCTTCTTCTTCTCCTTCTTCTCCTCCTCATCTTTCTCTTCCTCCTCCTGTTTTTCATCCTCAAGTTTCTTCTCTTCCGCTTCTCTCTCCTCCTCCTCCTCCTCCTCCTCCTCCTCCTCCTCCTCCTCTTCCTCCTCCTCTTCCTCCTCCTCATCTTTCCTCTCCTCCTCCTCCTCCTCCTCCTCCTCGTCTTCCTAAGCTGACCCCAATAACAAAACTGAGAAGCAAGTGGCACTCCCCAGAGTCATCACCAGTCACCACCAGTGCCAGCAGAAGCAGCATCACCCTCCCCAGTGCCACAGTACAGTGCCAAACAGTGCCAGACTTGGATGAAGCTGAGGAAAGATTTGGCAGTAACAGGTCCAGCTCATTGGCAGTTGGAGAGCACAGTGCCAGTGGTGGTGTTGAGTGTGGTGGTGGTGGTGGTGGTGGTGAGGTGGTGAGTGAGGTGCCTCAGGAGTGGTGTGTGCCAGGAAGTCGGATAGAAATTATGCTGCATCACCATTTCAAACAGGAGGAGAAGGAAGATGGTGGTGGTGACAGTGGTGATGACGACACTGGCAGCTGGCCCCTTGTGCTGTCATCACCACCTTCCCGCGAGGCAACACCACCCAGGGAGGTTGCGTCACCGGTGTTGTTCAGTTTGCACTCACCACCACAACTGGCGGAGGCTGTGTCATCACCACAGTCCGAGTCACCACCACTGGGCTTATCACCACTGCCATCACCACAACCCCCCTCCCCGCTGCCCATGCTGTCACCACCACGCATTCCCTCACCACTCCTCACATCACCAGTGTCAACACCATCGCCACCACCGTCACCACCACCACCACCGTCACCACCACCACCACCGTCAACACCACCACCACGGTCACCACCACCACCACCACGGTCACCACCACCACCACCACGGTCACCACCACCACCACCACCGTCAACACCACCACTCTCCCAGACCAAAATTTTAAGATTACAGCGTTTCTTTGGTGATGAGCGTGCTGTGGCTCGACAGAAACACACACAGACAGACAGCAACACCACAGCATCAAACAGCAACACCACACCATTGAAAAGCAACACTACAGCATCAAACAGCAACACCACACCATTGAAAAGCAACACCACACCATTGAAAAGCAACACCACAGCATCAAACAGCAACACCACAGCATCAAACAGCAACACCACACCATTGAAAAGCAACACCACAGCATCAAACAGCAACACCACACCATTGAAAAGCAACACCACACCATTGAAAGCCAACACCACACCATTGAAAACCAACACCACACCATTGAAAAGCAACACCACAGCATCAAACAGCAACACCACAGCATCAAACAGCAACACCACAGCATCAAACAGCAACACCACAGCATTGAAAAGAGGGAGGAGGAAGAAATGTGCTGTTGGTAAAAAAAAAAAAAGCATTTTAAGAAGCCTTTTAAACAGAGAGGAGAACAACACCATTTCAAATGCAACACCACAGCGTAATGTAAACCAAATGAAGGGTCACAGCAACACCACAGCATCATTAAACAGCAACACCACAGCATCATTAAACAGCAACACCACAGCATCATCAAACAGCAACACCACAGCATTAAACAGCAACACCACAGCATCGAACAGCAACACCACAGCAGTAAAGAACAATCTACGCAGGAAAAGGAGGAGGAGGAGTAATCGTGGTATCAGGGCACACCGCAAACAAAAAACCGCACCAAACACAGCCACAGCAGCTGCAAGAGTGAATAAAAAGCGCAAAGCCACAGCAACACCGGCACAGCAAATTGTAGCCACCACAGCAACACCAGCACAGCCTCCCGCCACCACCACAGCAGCATCATGCAAGGCTGACACACACTCAACACCACAGACAAGCATCACCGCAGCACCGGAACGCAGCACAGTGCCACAAACACCACCCGTCAACACCAAGACCAGGTCATCACCACGGAAATGTAACCTGCGTGATGTCAGTTCATTACCATTGCGTTATGACAACACCACTTCACTGCTCAACACCAAATATGTACGCTGGCCACTGCGCAACAACACCACCACCAAGGCAACACCATGCACCACCACTGCCACCACCACCTTCGCTACTGTACCACTGGTTGGTCATAGTGGTGGTGACAAACACACCGCCACTGTGCCTGTCAACACCACTTCTAGGAATCTATTGGTGTCGCTCAAAGTACATAAGCTGAGGAGAAAGGATATTACTGCTGCAGCACAACTAGCAACACCACCGCCACCACCGCCACCACCACCATTGAACAGTGATAAGGAAGAAGAAAAAGGTGATGGTGGTGATGAAAGGGAAGGAATATTTTTAGTGGCTAGCAAGAATAAGCCAGTTGATGATGGTGTTGATGGTGGTGATGCAGAAGAAGGGATATTTCCGTTGGGTGGTAAGAACGCATCAGTGTGTAATGGTGTTGTTGTTAATGAGGAGGTGTTTTATGTGTACGAGTGTCCCAGAGCACTGTGGCGCACTCTGAGTGGTGTTGGCGTGGGGGTGAGGAGAGGTGTTGAGGTGTTGCGGTGTTGCTTCAGATGCCACACCGACGGCACACTCACCGCCATCCTCACCTCCTTCGTGCCGGCCGACAACACCACTGGCACTGCTGAAGGACTGGTGTGGGTCAGTGGTGATGTGGTGAGAAGGGTGTCGTGGCTCTCTAGCACCACCAAGGCACTCCCCCATGGCACTCCGGAGCTGCAGAGTGCCGTGATGGTGTTTGCAGTACGCTCCATCACCACCAACACCACGTCAACACCAGACAACCTAGAAATGGTGATCCAACGCTTGAAGACTTTAGTGCCACAGAATAGTGCCACACCAGTGATGGACGGCAAGAGGGTGTTGAGTGTGGCGGTGTGTGACGGCCAGCTGTGCTACATGGACATCACCAAGGACAACACCACCAAAACCCTCAGAACTGCAGTGTCCACCGTCATCACCACTGCCATACCGAATAAGGTGGTGCCGTCACCCGCCAACACCACTCATCACCATCCTTGTCAACACCGATCTTCACATGAAAATGCAGACATTGGGTTAAGGAATTGGTGGTGTTGATGTGGTGTTGTACTGTATTATACCATGAGAGAGAGAGAGAGGGGGGTGGTGGGGGGGTAGGGGGTGTGGTGATTGCACTGCAGTGTATGTATGGAATGGTGTTGTACATAGATAAGCAGTGAATTTTGACTATTATTTTAGGTGTAGATATTAACCATTCTCTCTCTCTCTCTCTCTCTCTCTCTCTCTCTCTCTCTCTCTCTCTCTCTCTCTCTCTCTGTGACTCGGTTGTTCATAATACAGGAAGTTTTTTTAATGACTATTTTGTTCCCCGACAATATATTTTTTTTGTTCTTTTTTAATCACTCTGTAAATATGAAGGCAATTTTTCCTTTTGTTGTGTTTGTCAATAAAGAATTTTTTTATGGAACGATTTTTTATTATTTTTGGCCTCCTTAGAGAGAGAGAGAGAGAGAGAGAGAGAGAGAGAGAGAGAGTGTGTGTGTGTGTGTGTGTGTGTGTGCCTCTATGTAAACTGGTTAAAATAATGTATATCTAACCATGTACGTAACATCACCACACGTACACACAGACACACACCATCCATGTACGCATAAGAAATCTAACTTACACACTCAAATATGCGTGTGTGTACCTCTTAAAAACGCACACACACACACATACCACTCATGTACGCTTAAGAAATTGACGTACACACTCAAATACATGTGTGCGTAACTCTCAAACACACGCACACACACACAATACAAAATAAACACCAAAAAATCTCTACAAACTTCATCTTTT
Organism: Callinectes sapidus; assembly: GCA_020233015.1. NCBI lineage: Eukaryota > Metazoa > Arthropoda > Malacostraca > Decapoda > Portunidae > Callinectes > Callinectes sapidus. Next base: position 3,153 of record JAHFWG010000802.1, on the reverse strand, counting down.
TCAGCGCGAGGAAGAGAGAAGACGTAGCAGAACCACCACCACAGCCACAGCCACCACCACCACACCCCCTGAACACCGCTGCGGGAAATGTGAACGCCGCTTTATGACACCGCAAGCTTTAATCTCCCACGAAAAGTTTTGTTCCCTGCAGCAGATGAAGCCGCGGTCAGTCATCCTCCCTAAATCCCCACTGAACCCCAGACTGCGCTCAGAAACCCCGGAGAAACGCATCGCCATACAAATCCGCAAAGACTACAAGAAGGCCAGCCACGACCCCCTGTCCCCCGGCCCAGATGGCACTCCAGGGTCAAGGGAGGTGCCGGAGAGTGCCAGTAAGGTGGAGGGGTTTATGGGTCAGCTGTGTAACTTGGATAGCTTGACTTGTGTACCGTGTGGAAGGCGGTACCAAACTATTACGACATTAAAACGTCACATCTCCGTGCATATCAACTGGACGCGTTATGCATGCTGTCGATGTGATTTCCGATCCTACAACAGATATGAACTGACGAGACACGCCACAGCCCATCACGGTGTCAAGGAGGCAGCAGCAGCGGAACTTTTGGTGGAAGATGTAGCGTTTGGGCCCCTCAAATACTTCCTAACGGCGGATGATAAGACGGATGAGGAGGAGGAGGAGGCTACACCACCGC
>JAHFWG010000934.1:0-35345 GCA_020233015.1 Callinectes sapidus | reverse complement strand
ATGTTTTTATATATATATCTCTCTCTCTCTCTCTCTCTCTCTCTCTCTCTCTCTCTCTCTCTCTCTCTCTCTCTCTCTCTCTCTCTCTCATTATACGTGAGGATAGATTGAGTTAGGTCAGCATAGGTGTGAAAGATCAGGATGGGTTTGAATTACGTTAGGATAGGATAGGATAGGATAGGATAGGATAGGTTAGGATAGGATAGGTTAGGATAGGATAGGATAGGATAGGATAGGATATGTTAGGATAGGTTAGGATAGGTTAGGATAGGATAGGATAGGATAGGATAGGTTAGGATAGGTTAGGTTAGGATAGGATAGGATAGAATAGGATAGGTTAGGTTAGGTTAGGATACGTTAGGTTAGGATAGGTTAGGTTAGGATAGGTTAGGATAGGATAGGATAGGATAGGATAGGTTAGGATAGATTAGGTTAGGTTAGGTTGTCAAGGTGATGAGGACAGAGTATTATTGTTGTTTTGGTGAGGCGTAGTGGTGATGACACAAATAGTGGGTTAACAATGTCCACACCACTCCATACAGCTTTGTAAGGGTTATCAATACGTGTCAGGGGAGGAGGAGGAGGAGGAGGAGGAGAATGGTAATGATTTATACAGAAGGGGAATTAAGAGCAAATGGGAGGATAATGGAAGTAGAGGACAAATTACCTGGAGGAGGAGGAGGAGGAGGAGGAGGAGAGAATCAGATAATGTAAACAGAAGATAATATAGAAGATGAAGAAGAAATAAAATGAAACAAGAAGAGGAGGAGGAGGAGGGGGAGGAGGAGAAGAAGGAGGAGGAGGAGGAGAGAATTAAAAAAAAAAATGTATACAGAAGATAATATAGAAGATAAAAAAAAAGGGAATAAAGAAAAAAACAAAAACAAATACGAAAAAATGCAAGGTCACACACACACACACACACACACACACACACACACACACACACACACACACACACACCACAAGACTTCTGAGATTTGCACTTTTAACATTCCCTCTTTGCAATTCCTTCAGTTTACCGTCACGAAAGACCTCCCCCCCTCCCTCCCCCTTGCCAGGCCCCCCACACGGTCAAGGCAAGAGGGGGGAGAGGGGGGGGGTGAGGCAGGGTAGCAGGGGAGTCAAGGGGTCAAGGGTGAAAGGTCAGGATGCGTTTGAATAAGGGCGAGTCAGCATGGCAGTGATAAATTGTGTTGGTCAGTATTCCGTGTCTGTTTTGCTTCGTCACAAGTCACTACTACTTTCAAAGGTCACAGGGGAGATTAATCAGGTTATCAAGAGTGTTGTTACTGTGGAAATGTTGTTAATCTGTTACTAAAACCGTAAAACCATCCTTAAAAAAATGTACTTCACTAATACCGTAAAAACATCCTTTAAAAATGTACTTTACTAATACTGCTTTCAAAGGTCACAGGGGAGATTCATCGGGTTATCAAGAGTGTTTTTTCCTCCTGTTGTTAATGTGGAAATGTTGTTAATCTGTCAATAAAACCGTAAAAACATCCTTAAAAATATGTGCTTTACTAATACTGTTTTCAAAGGCCACAGGGGAGATTAATCGGGTTATCAAGAGTGTTTAACCTGTTGATACCGTAGAAATGTTGTTAATCTGTTACTAAAACCGTAAAAACATCCTTAAAAATATGTACTTTACTAATACTGTTTTCAAAGGCCACAGAGATGATCAGCCGGTTTATCAAGAGTGTTTAACCTGTTGATACCGTAGAAATGTTGTTCATCTGTCACTAAACCCATAAAAAACCATCCTTAAAAACTTCTACATTACCAACACTGTTTTCAAAGCCCAGAGATGATCAACTGAATTATCAAGTGTTTAACCTGTTGATACCGTGGAAATGTTGTTAATCTGTCTCTAAAACCGTAAAAACATTCTCAAAAACCTTAACAACTTTACTATGACTATTTTCTGAGGCCAAAGAGCTTATTAACCGAGTTCTCAAGACTGTTTCTCCAGTTAATAGTATAGAAAAATTATCAATCTACCACTGGAACCGTAAAAACACCCTTGGAAACCTGCGTAACTCCAACTAGAGCCTTTGGAAAGCAGCGGCAGGTGGTGTATGAAAGTGTCTTAAACCCCTTCAACACTGGAACACATTTTGACCACGAGTTTTGAGTGTAATTAGACGATTTCATTGACGTTAGCAAGGGTCTATGGAGGTCACAAGATTAATGGCTAGAACCTACACCCTTTCAATCCCCACATGAGTTTCTGAAGCTGAAGAAAATCGACAAATAAGCAGAATGAATATGAAAAACGCGTCCCAGTACTGAAGGGGTTACAAAGTGGACCTTGGAACTTTAACGAGTGATGGACCTTACCAGAGCCTGACCTTCCTCCTCCACTGCCACTGAGAGACTGACCATAAGGAGAGACTGGTGTGGTATGGAAAGGGTTGATAGGAGGCGAGCTGTGTAGGGGGGAAAGGAGACACTGTAAAGATATGAAGGGAAAACTACAGTATTTGAGATTGATAAAAGAATGATAAAGAAGGTAATCAAGGAAAGAATAAAGGAAGAAAGAACATAGGAATACAAGAAAATGGGATGTAAGAAATGGATTTAATGAGGTGCAATAACAGAGGGGAAGGATGAAAGAAAGAAAGAAATGCTACTACTACTACTACTACTACTACTACTACTACTACTACTACTACTACTACTGTAACCACCTCCTCCAGTCTTATTTAACTTCTTGACCTCTTCCTCTCCCCCCCTCCTCCTCCTTCTCCTCCTCCTCCTCCTCCTTCTCCTCCTCCTCCTCCTCCTCCTCCTCTTTCTCCTCTTCTTACTGCTACTACTACTACTATTACCCGGATTTAACTCACTCTCCCTTATCATTCCTGTCAAATACACGTTTTTAGTGAGCACGCAACACACACACACACACACACACACACACACACACACACACACACACACACACACACACACACATTTCTTTCTTGTTACTCTTATTTTTTTCTTTTTTCATCGATCTTTGTATTGTTCTCTCTCTCTCTCTCTCTCTCTCTCTCTCTCTCTCTCTCTCTCTCTCTCTCTCTCTCTCTCTCTCTCTCTCTCTCTCTCTCTCATTTTTACGTATTTTTATATATTTTGGCGGGAATACTATTTGTGTAAGACTGCAGTTAAAATTTTCTCTTTCTACATATAACTTTAATGTTTTATTAGAGTATCTAGCCTTATTGTAATTCATATTGTAAAACTGTAGATAGTCATTAAAAGGAAAAAAAAACTGAATTAATCTAATCTTTTCATTTCGCCTCAGCACCAACAGCCATTACACCAAAGACAGACAATAAATAAATAAATAAATAAATAATGACGGATAGAGTTTCAAAGTTCCCGCCTTAACAATGCAACAACAAGTGGCACCTTTGCAACGCTGCAGTCTCCAGCAGGGTTGCCGCGCGTGCATTCTTGTCGCTACTTATTAGCTGTTCACTATATCTATTTCTTGTGTTAAGTATGGATGTTTGAGAGTTGCATTTTTTAGTGTTAAGTATTGTATTATGTGGTTGGTGAATATGGGTAGCTTTGTAACACTGAAAGATGGGGTGTGTGTGTGTGTCTTTGCGCTACATGTGAACTGCTAAATATTCATGTGTTTGCTCTGCAGTTGCCAAAAATGTAAATACACGCATTAATGTTGGTATTTATTCATTATTAGCATCTTATCACACACTACATTATGCGTCGCCTATGAAACCAGCGGATTGTTGTCTTCTTAATGTTCTCTCTCTCTCTCTTGTTCATTATGTAACAAATTCGTTGCTAAGATTCTTCATGACACACACACACACACACACACACACACACACACACACACACACACACACACACGTACCACCTCATCCCTCAGCTGCAATGGTAATGTGATATACCACTTTTATATATGAGTATGTTATCTAATTGTCCATCACATAAGACTCCGTTGCTAAGATCTGTCATCACACACACACACACACACACACACACACACACACACACACACACACACACACACACACACACACACACACGTACAATATAATGTTTTACTAATGAAACCAATACATTTTTGCTCCCTATAGATACTGTGGAATGATGAATCAGCAAAGCCTTTAAGTGTTGCTAAGGTGCGGCTATGTAGCGCAACTTGCTCTTTACTGCGACTGTTGCTGCTGCTGCTGCATTGACAATAAGTATAAACTAAACTAATGGCTTGGTGATATATTAAAGCTTTTTTATGTTGTGGTTAATACTGCTTATAACAAAACTGTGCTTCTAATATAGAGATAACACCTGCCAGTCACTGTGCATACCTTAAAAATTAACGTATATCTATAATGCTCTTTGAAAACTAAAGCTGGAGCAACACTTGAAAAATTAATGCACATAAATACAAAATGCAATAAAAAGAAAAAATAAATAGGGAATAAATATTTAGATGTTAATAATGCTATGATGAAACAGCGAGGGACTGACGAGGCGGGGAGGGAGGGGGTGAGAAAAGGGCTTCCCATACCTTTGACACGCGGTCCTGCGGGGGCCATGGTACCTCCACCCAGCAGCTGGAGGGGAGGGGGAGGGGCCTGGCACAGCTGCATACCCTTGCCTGTCATCAAAGGCCATGGAAGCGAGTTTCCTTCATGGCGAGGCAGGGGGGAAAAATCTTGTGTTTCGGGGGGTGCACATATCCATTATTTGCGAGGCGTGGGCGCTTCCTGGGGCCTGCATACCTCGCACTACTCGGAGGAAAAGCGCATGTGAAGCCCCCCGCGAAGTACTGCACAGGGGAAACGCAGGACACCGGAGATATTGAGCTAAATACACCACGGAAGGGACGAAATAGTTGCCTGGGTGTCCCTATCTTGGCACGTGGGCGGCGCGAGAGGCGGTGTCCCTTCATGGAGACACGCCCATTGGCTTCCCTTGGGTCAGGGGTCGTGGGGCGTGACCGGTGGGGGGCGGGTAGTGAGGCTGAAGGGCGGGGTAATTTAGGGAAAGGTGAGGAGAAGCACAGTGGCAGCGCGGGGAGGGACTGAGGCAGGTGGTGGGGAGGACGCGCTACTTTCACGTCCTCGCGCGGGAGGTAGTCACGCCCCCAGCTGGTGCAGCCGCCACTCTCACCACCACGCCCGCAGCCACCGCCACGCCACCCACCCACCACCACTCATCCACGCCCGTACGCCCACGCTGTCACTGTCACTTGATCACTCCCACGCCCATTGCTCCACCTCACCCCCACTGTTCCACCACCACCACCTGTTCCGTCACTCCATCCTGTTCCCCGTGATAACTTGTTCCTTCTCACCGACCACGCCCCCTCTGCCCACACCACACCTACACGCCCACACCGACACTGTCACCTCATCATTCCCACGCCCATTGGCCCACCTCACGCCCACGGTCACAACGCAATCACCAGTTTTGTTGTACCTTCATCAGTTTGGCCATCACCCGTGGATTTTGTAGTTATAAGCCACGCACCACGCCTCTTCCACCCACACCGCGGCTGTACTTCCACGCTGCCATCACCACCACCGCCACCACTCACTACCCCCGTAACTACTTCACTATAACCGATTAATTACGCTTCACTTGGGAGTTTTTATACCGTGAAATTTGACAACTTTGCCCATTAATAAGTCACGTGACACACCCCAATAACTTCGCGGGTTTTTTCTCATAGCAACCATACCACGTCGTCAACCGCCCTCCCCCCTCCCCCCCACCCATGCCTGCCTCACCCCCCCCCCACACACACACACACACAAACCATCATGTACGCACCTTTACATACGACTTTGATTATTGAATTCATTTCGTCTTTCCTCAGATTGATAAACCAGCGCTATGTCTGAAGACGACTCACGAGGGGAGGAGGAGGTGAAGGAGAAGGAGGAGGAAGAGGACACAGACTCCGGGGACAAGACGGAGAAGGAGGAGGAGACCGCCAAGGAAGAGGAGGAGGCGCAGGAGGAAGAGAAAGCCGAAGAACCACAGCCACCCAAGAAGAGGGGCAGGAAGCCGGGTTCAGGTGCCTCTCCCGCCAAAAAGGTCAAGAAAGAGGAGAAGAAAGGTGGGACTTGCCCTGTCTTTGTAGTTTTATGGTGAGATAATGAAATATACCTTAATTTAAGTGATAACTAACTAACTTTACTGCTGTTATTGTCATGTGGACTGCAGCCTCGTATACACATGACACGCGCGAAAAGAATAGAATGACAAGGAAGTAGCGATAAATTGAAGCCGACAGTGATACAAGTAATGCCATGATAAGACATGCTAAGCTGCCTAAAGTCTTCCTTCTGATATCAAAGGAGAAAGACAGAAAGAAAGGAGACCAGACAAAAAAAAAAGATGAAAAGGCAATAAAAGAGGAATCAAAGGACTATGTATAAATAAAAAGCAGACAGTAAGAACTTTGAGGAGAATCAGGAATTAAATAACACTTACAGGAAATTTGAAGGGAAGGGATGAGAGAATTAAAGAATATTAAACGACCGAATTAGAGGAAATAAAGAACACTGATGGAGAATTTAAAGGGACATTCATGAATTAAAGGGTGATCTTGGTGAATTAAATGGACAGGATGAGAAATTAAAGAACATTGGACACTTTAAAGGGACAATTAGAGAGGAATTTAACACCATTAGAGAATTACCAGTACAGAAATAGAAGAAATGATAGACAATGCCTGGGAATTTAGATGACTTAATAGAATTTGGAGAAGGGGAATTAAGGAAGTATTGGAAAGGATTTGGGACATTATTAGAGGATCTGAACACTCAAATGACAGTATTAATCCCTTAATGGAATCACCTGCTGTTGACAATATAGGGATTAGCTTGCTTGAGCACAGAAAATAAAGATAATAGAAAACTAATTTGCACCATGCAAGATACACAACTACTGGAAAGAGTATGATAGAAAATAAATAGCAGAGAGATTTGTATGTTATGGAAAGCACATCATTTTAGCAGTATAAAGGTTGAAGGGGATTTGGAAAGCATTGAAGAGTAATTTAATGTTAGTTAAGGACCCAAGAATATTGAATTCTTTAACTCTATCCTACCTTTTCACCCCCTTCATTACTGGCAGGTATTTTCACCATTAGTTTTGTGTATGACACTAGCAAGGGTTTATGGAGGTCAGAGGATTAATGGCCAGTCTCCACTATTTCAAACCTCTCAAGTTTCTGAAGCTGTACAAAATCACCCAACAGTAAACAGAATCAATATAAAACATGCCATGGTGTTGAAGGGGGTTGAGGAAACAGTCTTGTGATAATGTAGACAATTTTGAGAGGAGCCACTGACCTGAGATGGTTGAATAAGGAATATTTAGTGAAGCTGTCTGTATGGGGGCTTCATCTTTGGTAGTATTCAGATAATTCAGAGCACTGTTGGTTCTTGGTATATAAGGTGGAGTGCTGGGAAACCAATAGAATTCAAGGCAGTATTAGAGTGATAGCATTCCTGATGGACATGCTGCATTACTGAACCCTGACATGCTCATTGGTACAGTGCTAGTAGCCAATGGTGACTGAAGAATGCTCCACTTGTGCTAAATAAAGGCAGTACAAGAGAAAGTTGATGTCCTCCTCATGGCACATTCTGAACTATGAGAGGTTTTCTTACATTTCCTGATTATTATTGGTATTTTTTTTATCCTTTTTTCATGCATCTGTGTTAGCTACAATAAAAATAACTCAGCAGGTTTCATCACATATCCACAACAAATGAATAAAACACTGGTGGGGCGGAGTAATGAGCTAAAATAGATTTTGGCCATTAGTGACACCTCACAGCAAGAAAAAACTGTCATAGAGAATATATTAAAACAAAAGGGAACATATTACAACTACATGAAGATTCTCAATTTTAGCAAATAAATCAATAATAATAATAATAATAATGGTGATGAACTCAAAATAATAAAAAGTATTGCATCTATCAATCCAAACTGTCATCAGAATCCACAATGAATTATCCCTATACAGCATTTGTATCTGGTCCACAGTATACTAATGCTTCCCACTGAAAGAGTAACCCACAGAACTTATTGATTATTACTCCAAGTAAATTTGTGATGTGTCTGGCATGACTGATGTGTGTGTGTGTGTGTGTGAAGAGTGAGACAGGGTGGATGGTGGGTGAGTGGAAGGTGTACTGTACATATGGGAAACATTTGTGTGGCCTTTACTTAGTAATGTTCAAATGGTGTTCATTCAGTATATCTTCTCTGATAAAGAAAAAGTAAAGCTCATAAAATGTGCATGGCTGTTCAGTAAATGAAAACCTGAATGCCAAATTAATACTTATTAGATTGTATTATTCAACCTTTTAATTGGCAATATTATTATTTTCATTATTCTCTTAATCAAACTGGATGATTTCAATGGGCAAGGTAAAACTATGGGCACTAATAGCATTCCACTACTGAAGCACTGCTGCTGTGGGGTGGCTGGTGTGGCAGTGCATAGTTGAGGCACACCTGTGTGGTGCCAGTCACTCACACTGCACTGCAGCTCCATCAGCAAGACATGAACCTGCATGTCTTCATTCAGTAATTCTCAATGAGAAGTAGTACTGTACCTGTCATGGTTATAATGCTGCTGTGCTGACCACCAGTTGATAGATGGTGGTGTGATGGTGATGATGATGGAGCAGATAATAAACACAAGGTAGCACCAGTGAGGAGTCAGCATGCATGAGGCACATCACCACTCCTTGTACAATATGCATCCCCATCTTTCATTCTGTCCAGAAATGTCTATATTTTAAAATCTTGCATTCATTATTCACTGATGGTATAACTAACTGACCATTCTGATCATCCATTTGAGAAACAATGTCTTAATTTTCACTGGCAATACTTGTCACACCTACACAGCAGCAGCAGCAGCATACACAAATGACTCCACTGTCACCTGCCTTTGTGAGAATCATTCCTCAATAAAATCATTAATGATGATGATTACCACCCCATTGATGCATTTGGATAGGAGGAGAGATCTTGGCCAGGATGAAATAAAATGGGTCTGTCTCGTTTCATGTTGTGACTTCCATCAGTGAACAGTGTATAGGTACAAAATGTCAGGTGAGGAGAGTGTGGCAGCCAGCCAGCAGGAATGAATGGAAGGCAGGAGGAAGTGGGTGATCCTGTCCCTTCCTCTGCTTGTTAGAAGGAAGACTTGCTTGGCTCTATGTGAGGGACACCAATAAAAATGAAGTCACATGCCACACAGTTGTCAACATTTCAGGGGGAATTCCTTCACCTCTGTATCCTGAATGTTTATTGTGTTGACACTCTTAGACAAATAAAATCTTGCAGGACACTTCAATCAAATGTATGCCCAACTTCCCATCCTTATTTGTTCAGCCCAAACTGGTTAACTGAACCAAATCCTCCCTTTATAGTCTAATAATGTCTGCTGGTCATGGTTGGGCTCAAGTTGTCATGTCTCATATCAACTTACATATTTTCCTTGCAAAACTAAAGGATGCTTGCTATGGGTGTGTGTGGTCAGCCATGCCATGGGTGTTGTAGTGCGTTGGTCCACTGTCCCTTTCAACCACAAGCCATGAGTGTGAATGATGTGTGGGTGTGTTGATTTGTCTGAGCCACCATTATGTGACTGCCAATATGATACATACATAGATCTAGAAGAGAGGTAACTTATCCTCATCAGTCTTGTAATAAGATAGAATTATAACTTCAAAGAAAATAGCCAAGACTTGGTAATGGAATAGATAGAGTCTTGCCTTCTTTCCTTCCTTCTTGTCACACTTCACAACACACAAGGTAACTCTGCCTTGGAATATCAGTTTTAATAATTTATCAAACTTTACCATCAACAACCAATAAAAAGTAGAGTGGAAATGAAGATCCTTATAAAAACCACAATTCTGGAAGAAAAAGCAAAGTATTTCCCACAAACCCTAACAACTAATTACTTACACAACACTCCAGAAACAAACTATCAATAGTCAAAACACTGCACACAAATCACCTAAGGCATTACCAAGAATAGAATATGAGGAACGAGCACACCCCAACTCTTCCTGCCAAAGCCTCCACTCACTGATGACAGCACTTCACCAACAGGGGAGGGAGGCACCAAGAAGAAGCGTAAACCCGTCAAGAAACACCCTAAGACAATGGACATGATCGTGGAGGCAATCGACAGACTGGGAGAGACTCGAGGCTCCTCCGTCCAGGCCATCAAAGCGTACATTGCACAGAACTTCAAGACAGTCAGAACGGACATGATCAAGTCAATGCTGCGCCGCTCCCTCACCATGGGTCTCCAGCAGGGCATTGTGGCAAGACCCAAGGCACAGGCTGACACTCAGGTGGGGTGCTGCTGGGTGGGAAAAGGTGGTAATGAAGTAGCTGGTGAGGCAGTATTATGGGTAGCCTGGGAAAACAAGAAAAGGGTCTTAGGTGGTTGAATAATTAAGTCAATTTGGAGTTTTAAAAGGTCATTGGTGTATTGTTAAATGATGATATATGAGCTTGTTAGTTTGGGAGAGGTGTATGAATTAAGAGAAACAAGCCAATAGATTCTTGTGGCAGGATGAATTTGAACTTAAGGCAAACAAAAAAAAAATAGCTTCATTCATCTAAAAGGTTACAAATAACGTAAAGTATCAAACAAGCAAAGATGAATGACAAAAAATTGAAACAAGAAAAGACTGCTAAAATGAAAGGACAAATTAAAACCAGAACACACCTTTTGCTTGCAGGTGATGAGTGGCAGGTACCTCCTCGGCAAGGCAGCCAAGATGGAGGACGAGGACGAGGTGATGCCGCAGCAGTCCAAACGTGCACAGGAAGCCAAGAAATCTGCCAAGAAGCTCAAGAAAAAGGCAGGAAGGAAGCCCAAGAAATCCCCCAAGAAACCTGTGGCCCGCAAGGTGTCCCAGGCCAAGGCTAAGCGGCCCATCAAGAAGGCTCGGCGCGGCAGGAAGTGAAGGGGCGGTCTGGGCCAAGGGTGGGGAATGATGGGGAAAAATTGTAGTTAGAGAGATTTATTTTATTTTATGGTTGATTTTTATATTTTCATTGATGTTGGAGCTCATTATATCATCGCCCATTATGCAGCAGCAGCAGCAGCAGCAGCAGCAGCTTGGCATCGTACCTCACCAGGACTTGCCACCACACACGCCACACACAAACTCTGGATTCAAGTCTGCACAATTCACTTCCTGAGTTACATGCACCCACAAATTGTCCCTCTTTACTTCAATTTTAAGATGCAGACATTACTTTGAAAGGCGACAAGGAATACCCCTCAGGAATGAAGTGTGGAGACAAGATTCTAGACGACTGGTCACGTGGAGGTCCACTTCAGAAACACCGGCATCAAGCGCTTTATTGCTACAGCTTTCAGTTGTGATATTATAGTCAAATTCATATTCATCATAGATACACAATTCTTTTAACAAAATAAATTTTTTTGTTATATCATTGTTTCACTCGGCAAACCAGAACCGTTGTTTCACTTGGAGACATAATTAGATGCCAAAGAATGGCTGGGAATCCCTTGTCTGGCCTATCTCAAAGGCACATAATATGTAGTACTCATAACTGCCATTAATACCAATTCACACTCTACAACAACATATGGCAGTCTTGGTGACGACTCTCCCATCCTGAAGCTACTACACATGCATGATGCAACGCCAAACAATACAGATGAACTTCACTTTATTGATTTGCATTCATATAATAGAATCTGTTAAGTGAGGTGTGCCGTTCCCAAGATGCTCAGTGTGGTCTGCCTGATATGTTCGGCACCCTAACTGTTATACTCTGCAGCTTCATGACATGAAAAAATAAAAATATAAATAATAGATGCACATGAATGTTTTGAGAAGGAAGTTATGGGAACTTCTGTACAAAATGAGATACATAAATGCACATACAACTTACTATACAATCCACACTCCCAGGCGTTGTGGCCGCAGTACTGAGGAGAGGAAGAGCCTCACCCTCACAGTGCCCTGCCGCCACACAACTGTCCAGGGGAGTAGTGACTCACACCTAACCAGTGTACAAATATATGCACAGACTATAGAGCCACATGGTGGCCCTCAATAATACAGCAGCCAGTGTGGCTGGGAGGGCTGTCCTTGCAGTGTGCACCATCACCCTATCACAGACCCATGTCTCTCTTGCCTCTGTGCTAATTCACACACAATGAACACATCCTTCACTGAGGTTCCCGTTGACACAGAGGGCCACGTTTTCAGACCACATCACTTGCTTACTGGAAGACCAAGTAACACTAATAACAATGATGGTTCAAACTAGTTAGGAAGGGTCCTCTCCTGCAGGCCATGAATGCAGGGCAGCGGCTCCTCTCCTCTAATGTGCAGGGGAGGCAGCAGCAGCAGCCACACACACCATGCCACTGCCCACGACACACTTCCATGTTGCTGGGGACAAGCTCGACACGGGGGTTGGTTGGGTCATCCATTCACTCACAACAGTCATGGGAGATGATTTACCTTCTCTCTACAAGAGTCAACACTACTATTGGATTTTCAAACTTATTACTACATACATGAGTATGAATTGCTCTTCATAAAAACCAGCCAGCCTGCTTAGGAATATGTACGTCAAAATGAACTGTGACAAAAACAAAGCTACACATAGATTAAAAGAAATGGTGCAACAAACTAAACAAGAAAACTAACATTTTTACAAATTTCAAGGATATTTACCATCATAACACTTTTGAAGCATAACCAATTCACACTTAAGAATATTTCAGAAAAAAACAATAATAATGAATTAACAAATAGACAAAAAAAAGCCAAATCAGGCACATGATTCTTAAACCTGGCAAACAATAACAAAATTTTCAATCAGTACAGGAAACAAATGCACCCGCAGCCCAGGGTCATGAATGACAAACAACATTATTGCCGTATCATCAATAAAACCTGCAAGTAATATTGAACCTTCAGTGCTCAAATGAACACTGTACTTCCTGCCATAAAACAAAAGATGCAAGCATATGTCTGTGACAGGAAAGAGGTGATAACTTGCCTTGCTGTGCAGTGTAGCCACTACACACACTGGCGGCCCACCACCACCACCACCACCGTCCCTCATCCATCCTCAACAAACAGAAGCAGACGCTGTGATGGCTTGATTGTCAACAAACTGACCTATTTGAACACTATATCCCATAAAAATGTCTTGAAGATTTCGAGATGTTACAACACCCAGAAAGCCATTGGTTAATGCTAAGATAAAACTTTCACATGTTAATCAATAAATGACCATCTCTTCACCTGTTTACTACTAAATAGAAGCATAAGCAACGACCATGTCGGTGATAAACTACAGTGATCATCATCATCATCAGTACGACGCCAGAGTTTCTGGTGAAGAACCAATGAAGTACTATATGAAGTGACTTCCACCCTTTCTTTAAATTACCAATAAAAGAAGACCACACCCCTGAGATTAATTAAAACTATAAACAAATCTTGACTTTTCAATCTGCATGCCTGTACACCGCTCCTCCTCCTCCTCCTCTGTCAATGTCTGTCTACCTTTACGTCAGCAGTTTTGGCGAACAAGCAATTAAACGATAAATATTGCACATGTTGGATCCCTTTGGGTCTGAGCTAGGCTGGCCGCCACACTTCCTTGGTCTCTTGAACCACCACCTGAATGGTAACTACACATGCAAGACTTGTAATGCCCTTAAACACAATGTACACATTCATACAGGCTTTTGGCACATCCCAGGAAAATGATTTGACACAGCTGGTGCTTCTACATCCAGCAGGCAAGGCTGGTGCTCTACGCTAGCAACACCGGCCAGACACTAAGTAGTGTGTCAAGGGATGTGCATGCATGTGGATCCACTGTTCTGAGGTAAGAAGCACTTCTCAGGCAAGAGAGATTATGTACAAACAGCAGCACGTGGTCACACCTCAGAGAGACGTCATCATGTGAGGTCAACCTGGTATCATTATGTACAAAAACACTGAACTTGGTCACTCCCTCAAGACATGGCAGTTGTATTACTCACTCACACACACACACACACACACACACACACACACACACACACACAGGAGAGGAGCAGCAGTAGCCTGGCAGAGTAGTGTGTGTGTGCTGACCAACCAAACCCTGCCAGAACCCAAGACAGCTGCACATCACATCATGCATGCCACGTCCACCAAGCTCTCCTTAGCACCACCACCGCTGCAAAGGCCGGTCGTCCTGGGACACACTCGGCACAAGCATTGCAGGTCGGGTCCACGGCAGCACACGACCAGACCGCCGCCGCCGCCGCCGGCCAGACAAGGAAGGCCGGCTGAGCCACACAGGGTGGGTGTGGAGCACAAGGGTGGGGAGGAGACCCATACAGGCTGGACCCCTGCCAGGAACTGCACCACCACAGCCAGCCGCCGCTGCTGCTGCCGCCGCAAGCTCCTGTGATGGCGCCTCTTCCGGAAAGAATACTTACTAAATAAATGCCTCTCACTACAGCATACAACAGAGGTGGTTTTATTCTCTATTTACAAAACACTGAAGGGTCTAACAACATTTAATATTCAGTCACACACTGGGTAGGAAATCACAAGGCATAGATCAATGCTTGGCATCAACTGCTTTGTAACTGTCAGTCACGGTTACAGTTACTGCATCCTCACTTGTGTGGCAACAGCAGCCTAAGACTAGAATGTGGTATAACAAATGTTAATTTATAATATACACTGTGTGTATACATACATACATACATACATACATACAAATGTACACAAACACATATGTGTATGTTTCTATATATGTATATAAACACACAGTAAAGCAGTTTAACTTCACATCACAAAGACTTGGCCCAGCAGGTGTGTGGTGCAGCACAACACAGTGGCAGCTGGCTAGCTGTACCACCAGCTGGACCAATACCATGTGAATTTTAAGCTTCTCTCTCAGTTTATATATATTTATGGAACATAAATAAAATTTACATGTCACATACATTTATCTCAGAGAAGAGAATGTCTCTTGTGTGTACCATGCTGTGCTTGATGCCACCTTGTGTAGAATGGAAGAACACCACAACACATTCCATCTGGAGCAAGATGAGTGGGGGATGAAGGTGAGAGAGAGAGAGAGAGCGACTCCCTCACTCCCTTGTCCCCCCACTGACTGCCTCCCTCAGCCAGGCAGTGGTGTCCTGCCCTGCCCTGCCCAGGCCCACCCACCCTCACTGCCCACACACACACTGGAGCTGCCTATTGGTCCAACAACCACCCACAATGGGCTGTGGGTGGGCCACACCCTGTGGGGGCGACATTCAGTGTTCTGCTGTGGCAGGGCTGGCAGGAACTAAACACACACACACACCTTTCCTACAGTAATGCTTTCCCCCCAGATTTATTTATTTGTACTCCAGCCTCCCTTTCTCTCTCTCACACACACACACACACACACACACACACACACACACACACACAACCAAGCACTCTTCTCCAGTGGGACAGGCTACAGTAACTAACCAGACCTGTGACACTGAGGCCCCACCTTTCTGCTTAGGAAAAGAAAGAGTCAAAGAAAAGAAAACCAGGTATTCCCCCTCCCTCCCTCCCTCCCTCCCACCCACCGCAGCAGGCTAACATACACGAGAGAAATTGACAAGCCTAAGCCTCCCGCTATTATAGGCTATCGTCACTGAGGCTCTCGGCATTGGCTATTTGCTGCGGCTCCAGGATCAGGGACTCCTGGGAGGGCTCGGCCGGTGCCAGGGAGCTCCCTTCGCTGCCTGCAATGGAAAGCCGGAGGTTACCACTGGCTGCTGCGCGGTGTCCTGCGGCGCTCAAATGCACGTCACAGTGTTGTCGCGGATACAAAGACTCAACAAAGGAGACAGTGAGGCAAATGTTGAGAAAGATGAGCTTGTGTTGGCGGCAGACTCACCGTTGTCATGTGGGTTGTTGTTGGTGGTGTCGTCGTCGTCCACCGGGAAGCGGTTGATGGCGGGGTCGATGGCCTCCTTGAACTGGTTGTTGGCACCTTTAGGGTCAAGATCCATGGCCCACGAGAAGTTCATGAGAGCCAAGTGTGTCTGGCCCAGCTTCTTGTGGACCTGTGGATGGCGGCAGCACCAGGTGTTGCTGGGATCAATGCACCACACAGACCCACACTTCCTTATCACACAAACCTCCAACAAACCTCACAACTCATAATGACACTCACTAGGAAGAACACAACACAAAACTTCAAACAACACCACACATTGATAACCAAGAATATCACTACACACACACACACACACACACACACCTTTCCCAGCAGGAAGTAGACATTGGACTCCTTGGGCACAATCTCCCGCAGGTGGTTGAGCTCAGCGAGGGCCTCCTGGTGGCGGTCTGTGGCGTGCAGGATGGAGGCACGGTGGTATTTACACAGGGGGTTGCGAGGGTCCACTGCCAAGGCCCGGTTCAGCGTGGCCAGGGCGGCACTGCTCTTCTGAAGGGCGTGCTCCACCTGTGTGTGTGGGAGTGGTGGTGGCGGTGGAACAACAGTGGGAGACAATGAGACCACGGACAACAGACACACAGGTTAATTAAAGAATACGTATTTCATAATGCAAGTCACAGAAAAGATGTAACATGAACCACAGTGAGGGAGAGAGGGAGATAATGAATGAGGGAGGGAGGGAGGGAGGGAGGGAGGGAGTAAATGAGGGAAAGAGGGAGAGAGAGAATGAGGGAGGGAAGAAGAGAGTAAATGAGGGAAAGAAGGAGAGAGAAAGGGAGTGAATGAATGAGGAAGGGAGGGAGAATGAATGAATGAGGAAGGGAGGCAGCATTAGCATCATCATCAGTGTACTCACCACAGCAACATGACACATGAGTACAGAGCTGTGTGGGTGGATGCTCAGTGCTTTCCTGAAGTGGAATTCAGCCTGAGCAAACCTCTCCTGTTTGAACAGCACCAGACCAATGCCGTACCTGAAGCAACACAACAAACTCACTCACTCACTCACTCACAACAACATCAACATCAACAACATCATCAACAACAATAAAAACAACAACAACAATAAAAACAACAACAACAATAACAACAACAAAAATGACTTCACACATACTATACTCACTGACAACTAAACTAAACAAACTATAACTAAACTAAACTAAACTAAAAAAGCAAAAATAAAACTAAACTAAACTAAAAAAGCAAAACAAAAAGTAAACCTAAACAAAACTAGAAAAAAACTAAAAAAACAAAACTAAAAAAACAAAAAACTAAACCTAAACAGAACTAAAAACTAACCTAAACCAACTCAAATCAATCAGTCAGTCCAACAACAAACAAAAACAACACACACAAACACACACACACTAAACCCTCCCAACACTACCACACCCTGCACTTAATTCCTTCCCATCCCCTTAAACCTTAGCACAGTAGACACCAAAGGAACAGTAGTGCCTCACCATGCATTGTAGTGCCGTGGGTCCACCCTGATGGCACTCCTGTAGCAGCTGAGGGCGTTGTCCAGCTCCTCTGTGGCTATGTGCTCGTGACCCAGCAAGGTGTAGGCATAGGCAAAATTGGGGTCAACCTGTAGGAGACGAGTTTTTGTGGTTTAAAGGTGAAAGGAGAGTGAAGGAGTGTGTTTTGAAGGTGAAAAGAGAGTGAAAGAGTGTGTTTTGAAGGTGAAAAGAGAATGAAAAAGAGTGAAGGAGTGGGAAGGAGTGAGAAGGAGTGGGAAGGTTAATAATGCAAGTTTCTGTGCTTTGAAGGAGACAAGGGAGAAAAGGGAGTGAAGGAGAGGGAGGGAGAGGGAAGGAGTGAGAATGTTAATAATGCAAGTTTCTGCGCTTTTGAGGGAGAAAAGAGAGAGTGAAGGAGTGTGTTTTGAAGGAGTGGGAAGGAGTGGGAAGGTTAATAATGCAAGTTTCTGTGCTTTGAAGGAGAGAAAAGAGAGTGAAGGAGTGTGTTTTGAAGGAGTGGGAAGGTTAATAATGCAAGTTTCTGTGCTTTGAAGGAGAAAAGAGAGAGAGTGAAGGAGTGTGTTTTGAAGAAGTGGGAAGGTAAATAATGCAAGTTTCTGTGTTTTGAAGGAGAAAAGAGAGTGAAGGAGTGTGTTTTGAAGGAGTGGGAAGGTTAATAATGCAAGTTTCTGTGCTTTGAAGGAGAGAAAAGGGAGTGAAGGAGAGAGAGAGAGAAGGAGCATGAAGGAGTGCAGGAGTGGGGAAGTTAATACATCCATGGAAGTTAATAGTGAAGGATATGACAATAAAAAAAAAAATAAATAAATAAATAAAAAACAATAACAAAAGTAGACACAAATGGGAGAAATTAACAAGTCAACCCCAATACAAAAAAATGACACAAAATATACATAACGACACAAACAACACGACACACGAGAGACCCCTCACCTGTATGGCCCTGGAGAAGAACTTGATGGCCGCCTCGTGTTCCTTCTGGAGGGAGAAGCAGTTCCCTGTGGCACACCAGGCCTGGGGGCACTCCCGGTCCTCCTCCACTAGGTCCTGTGCCATGGGGGGGGGAGGGGGAGAGGGGGTTAGTGGAGGGAGGGAATGTGGTGGTGTGATGTGTGTTTGTTTTATTCTCTCTCGTTCTGTTTCGTTTTCTTTTGTTCTAATTCTCTCTTCTCTTTCTTTTTCTTTCGTTCTAATTCTCTCATTCTCTTTCTTTCGTTCTAATTCTCTCTTCTCTCATTCTCTTTCTCTTTCTTTCGTTCTAATTCTATCTTCTCTCATTCTCTTTTCTTTTTCTTTCGTTCTAATTCTCTCTTCTCTCATTCTTTTTCTGTTTCTTTCGTTCTAATTCTCTCTTCTCTCATTCAGTTTCTCTTTCTTTCGTTCTAATTCTCTCTTCTCTCATTCTCTTTCTCTTTTCTTTTGTTCTAATTTTCTCTTCTCTCGTTCTCTTTCTTTTCTTTCTTTTGTTCTAATTCTCTCTCTTCTCTCATTCTCTTTCTCTTCCTTTTGTTCTAATTCTCTCTTCTCTCATTCTCTTTCTCTTCCTTTTGTTCTAATTCTCTCTTCTCTCATTCTCTTTTTCTTTTTCTTTCGTTCTAATTCTCTCTTCTCTCATTCTCTCTGTCTCCTGTCTCATTCTCATTTTCTCTCTCTCTTCTTTCATTCTCATTCTTTCTCTTCTCTAATATTCTCATTCTCTTTCTTCTCTCAATCTCCATCTCTCTCTTTTCTCATTCTCTCTAACCTAACCTAACCTATACCTCTTGACATATAGATATAGATAAAGAGAGAGAAAGATAGAGAGAAAGAGAGAGAGAGAGAGAGAGAGAGAGAATCCAGCCCTGTCAGTTTCCCTTAATAGATTCACACAGACACACACACACACACACACACACACAGACAGACACAGACACACACCTGGGCAAGGGCAGAAAGCTGAACCTCCTTCTGTTGGTGCCATAGTGCAGTGCTGTAGTATTCCATAAGGTGCAGGCGGTGGGGCTCACATTCCCGTACCTCACTGAAGAACCTGCAACACAACACAACAACACCTACTTAACACCAACACACACACACACACACACTCACACACACACACACACACACATTGCAAGCTAGGGGAAGGTGTACTGAGTGAAGACTAAAGTGAGATACCTCTGAATAAGTGTAATTAAACAGAACACACACACACATTCACACACACACACATATTGCAAGCAGGGGAAGGTGTACTGAGTGAAGACTAAAGTAAGGTACCTCTGAATAAGTGTAATAAAACAAAACACCAACACCAACACACAACATAACAAGAACACCACTCACAACACAAAACCACACACACAAATAACACCACAAACACCACCACAGTCACCACCACTTACTTCACACCCTGCTGGTAATCGTTCATCTCAAAATACGCCTTCCCGATGTGCGACAGGACCCAGCCGGTGCGGTAGTGCTGGGTGGGCAGGGCACTGAGGAGTTCAATGACCTTTTCACAATTGTACTGGGCCAGCTGTTGGTATGCTGCCCCCATGTCCCTCAACAGTGCCATCAGCCCCTCTACACCACCACCACCACCACACGGCCAGGACATAGGAAGGTGGAGGGAGGAAATGAGGAATAAGGGAATGAAGGGAGGAAAGGACAGGAAGGAAGGTAGAAGGTGGAAGATAAAGGAAGGAAATGAGGAATAAGGGAACGAAGGGAGGAAAGGATAGGAAAGTGGAAGGTGGTTGATGAAAGAATAGATAAGGAGAAAAATGAAGGAGAAAAATGAAGGATAGTAAGAATGAGGGAATAAAAGGAAGGAGAAGAGGACAGGTAGATTAAAGTAAGGTAAATGATAAAAATAAGGAATAAAGGAAGGAAGGAAGAAGAGGATAAGCAGATTAAGGAATAGATAAGGAAAGAAATGAAGAAAAAAATGGAAAATGATAAGAATAAGGAAGGAACAAAGGAAGGAAGAAGAGGATAGGTAGAGGATAGATAGATAGATTAATTAACAAACAATAAAGAAAAAAACAAGGAAAAGAATAAAGAACAATAGGAGTGAGGGGAAAAAGGGGAGGAATGAAGAGAAAGGAAGAAAGACAAAAAGAAAAAACAATAAAGAAGAAAACGAAGAAAAGAATAAAGAATAACAGAATTGAGGGGAAAAAGGGCAGGAATGAAGAGAAAGGAAGAAAGACAAAAAGAAAACATTAATAACATGTATTCATCATTAGTAACAGTGCAACTAACCCTAAATAACACAAGAAATATTGACACTACCCAAATCTCCAATAGACAGCGTTACAAATCCATCATTTAACACCCTCAGTAACCTAACCTAACTACTGCCACTCAATAATCCTGACTCATGGCTAATTCTCTAAATCTTTAAGGGCACTAACGGACTTTTTATTTTCATTATTTTTGTCATTAGCCAACTTTCCCCTAACACACAAAAAAAGATGCCCTAACCTAACCTAAGAAAGAAAGAAAGAAAGAAAACACCCTTTAACCCCTAAGGTAAAAAAATACAAACCAAAAAAAGCACCCTTACCAAAAACACACCCTAAACCAAACCTAACCTAACCTAACCTAACCTAAAAAATAATAATAATAACTTCAACCCCTAAATTAACCTAACCTTAATCCCAATTTGTATATATAAAGAAAAAGAAAAAAAACCTAACCTATCCTAGAGGAAAATAAATAAAACCTAACCTAACGTAAAACCTAACCTAAAAAAACAAAAAAACACCCTAAACTTAACCTAAAAAAAAAAAAAAGAAAAAAAAAACACCCCAAACTGAACCTAACCTAGAAAAATAAAAAAATAAAATAAAACCTAACCTAAAAAAATAAATAAATAAACTTAACCTAACCTAGAAAAAAAAATAATAATAAAACCTAACCTTAAAAAAAAACACAAAAAAAAACTAAACTTAACCCAACCTAGAAAAAATAAATAAATAAATAAATAAATAAAAAACAAAAATAAATAAATAAATAAATAAAATAAATAAACACAAATAAACAAATAAAACCTAACCTAACGTACCTGCAGACTGCTTCTGGATGGCAAAGGCCTGCTGGGCGAGAGACTGCGGCGAGGGGGGCTTCTCTGGGTAAGGCTTGTCTGCGGTAGATATAATGTCCTGGTTTTCGCTCTTGTTCTTCTCGTTCAGCTCGGACAGACTGGACTGGCTCTTGGGGGACCTCGTCTTGGTCTTCCTGGCGGGGGACTTGTTGTTCTCCTGCCGGGGGTGTGGTGGTGGGGGGTGTTAGTGGGTGAATTGGTGTGTGTGTGTGTGTTACTGGGTGAACTAGTGTGTGGTGGGTGATGGGTGGAAATGAAATGGACTGGTGTGTTGGGTGATGGGTGGAAATTAACTGGTGTGGTGTGTGGTGGATGATGGGTGAACTGGTGTGTGAGGTGGGTGGAACTGAATGAGACAATAAGAGTGTTGGTTGAAGTAGATGAGGAGGAGGAAATAAGTGCTGTGTGATGGGTAGAACTGTTATTTGTACATTACAGGGTGAATCAATGTAGAAATCTTGTCACTCTGCCTCTAGAACTACAAAAAAAACACCTTAGAATAATCAAGTAAATTCAAGTAAAGCCTTTTGAAATAGTGAAGATGAAGCAGAGAGAGATGCAGAGAGAGATGTAAGATAACAAACCATAGAACAACAAAGGTAGGAAGTGACAAACCACGACATAGAATAACAAAGATAGGAAGCAAATAACAAAGAGAGGAAAGATACCAAATAACAAAGATAGAAGAAAATCACAAAGATAGAATAAAATAACAAAAGATAAGATACCAAATAAAAAAGATAGGAAAGACACCAAATAACAAAGATAGAAGAAAACAACAAAGATACAACAAAATAACAATAGATAAGAAAGACACCAAATAACAAAAATAGGAAACACACCCAATAACAAAGACAAGAAATAACAAAGACACAAGAAAATCACAAAGACAGAAAAGACAGCAAAAACAACACAGATACCAAATAAACACACCACAATAGACAGACAGACAAACACCACCACCTCACCTTGACTGAATTACTATTGCCAAAGAGACGGGAGGACCTGCGGACATTGGGGTTGGGCTGGCCGCTGGGAGGGCTCTGGAAGTTGCTGTTGTTGCCGGCTGGAGCAAACACCGCCGGCTTGTTCAACACCAGTGGAGAATCCTTTGTCTTGCGGCACAGTATCTGGAGGGAACGGAGGAAAACGTGAGATTGTTGTAACTTAATGACTAGGAGAAAGAGAAAGGGAGAGAGAGGGAGAGAGAGAGAGAGAGAGAGAGAGAGAGAGAGAGAGAGAGAGAGACCTGTACTGTATCATTCCACATTCTTTTAAAGCTCGCCTTCCCCTTACACATAAACCAAAAAGAAGAAAATTTTTACAACACACAAGATAAAAACGTGACAAAACTGAGTAGAAAGAAAAGAAGAAAGAGAAGAGTAGGAAGAAAAGAAGAGTAGAAAGAAAAGAAGAAAGAGAAGTAGAAAGGAAAAGAAGAAAAAGAAGAAAATTTTTACAACATACAAGACAAAAAACCTGACAAAACTGAGTAGAAAGAAAAGAAGAAAGAGAAGAGTAGGAAGAAAAGAAGAGTAGAAAGAAAAGAAGAAAGAGAAGAAGTAGACAGAAAAGAAGAAAGAAAAGAAGTAGAAAGAAAAAGAAAAAGAAGAAAATTTTTACAACACACAAGACAAAAAACCTGACAAAACTGAGTAGAAAGAAAAGAAGAATAGAAAGAAAAGAAGAAAGACAAGAAGTAGACAGAAAAAGAAGAAAACGAACAACATTTAAACAACACACAAGACAAAAAAAAAAAACCTAACAAAACTAAACAGAAACCCCCCAAATAAAAACCGAAGAAAAAATCAACCCCCCCCAAATAAAAACAAGAAAATCAATCCTAGACTTACCCTTTTACTTAACGGCGCGGGTATTTTAGCATTGGGCTCCGTGTCAAGCTGCGACAGGGAGAGCGGGGAGGAGGTGAGGAAGGCCACAGAGGTGTTCAGCAGTGCGGGGTGTTCTTCAGATACTGGGGTGGTGCCGGTATCTAAGGGCAGGACACCAAAACTGGGAGATAAGGGGCTGAGACTGACGGTGCTGCCCATTACGCTACGAACCCTAACCAGCTTCTTCTTCTTTGGGGCCTGCAGTATGCCGTCACCCGCGTCGCCTATCCCGGGGGCACGGTCTGGCATGGGGGTGACGGTAACGGCTATGGGGGTGTTCAGCGGGGACGGGGCGGTGAAGGAAGGGGTGTGTGCGACGGGGAGGAGGTTGTTTGGGGTGGAGGTGGGGTGCGCTGGGAGGCTTGGGGTCTGGGTGATGGACTCCTGCTGGCTGTTGACTGACACGCTGCTGAGGGCGGTGGTGGTGGTGGTGGTGGTGGTGAGGATGGGGTCGGTGATGCCCCCCCCGCCGCCCCCGAGTGGTGGGGGGGCGGTGTTCATGAGGGTGAGCACTGTGTGGCCGTGGCAGTTGCTGAAGCTCTCCAGGCCGTCCATGCGGAACACCTGAAACACACCACGACAACACACTGGTAACAACACTTCATTAACGACACAACACTGAAAGACTACATTATCAAGGAAAAAAACAGCAAAACAAGACAAAACATGAAAAAAAAAAACAGATAGAAAAAAAACAGGACAAGATTATCAAGGAAAAAAAATTAAAAAAACACCCAAACAAGACAAAACACGAAAAATAAAAAACACCACTAATAATAGACCAACAAGAAAAAAAAACAGGAAAACAAGACAAAACAAAACAAAAAAAGACAAAATTATCAAGGAAAAAGAAAAACAAACAGCAAAACAAGACAAAACACGAAAATAACAAAAAACACCACTAATAATAGACCACCAAGAAAAAGAAAAAAAACAGCAAAACAAGACAAAACAAGAAAAAAACAAAAACAAAAAAGACAAGATTATAAAGGAAAAAACAAAAACAGCATAAGACAAAACACGAAAAATAACAAAAAACACCACTAATAATAGACCAACAAGAAAAAAAAACAGCAAAACAAGACAAAACATGAAAAAAACAAAATAAGACAAAATTATCAAGGAAAAAAAATATAAAAACGCAAAACAAGACAAAACATGAAAAAAACATAAAAAAATACAAGATAATCAAGAAAAAAAAATGCAAAACAAGACAAAACATGAAAAAAAGACAAGATTATCAAGGAAAAAAAAATAAAAAACAGCAAAACAAGACAAAACAAGACAAAACAAGACAAAACACAAAAAAACACCACCACTAACAATAAACCACCAAGAAATAGACCGACACACCAACACACACACACCTTAGCCGGGTCGGTCTTATCTCCCTGGTCACACAGCGCCACGAAGGAGTGCCACAGGAAGGGGTTCAGCTTAAGGGACCTGCGGAAGGCCTCTACAGCCCTCGCCAGCCGTTCGGTCCGGGCACAGATCACACCAAGCAGCTGCAGCGCGAAGCAGGCCAGGTCACCGTACTCTGCCGTCAGCTCGTCCACTGTCTTGGGGTACAGAACGCTGCCTCCTGTAAGCACCGTCTCTGCCTCCTCCAGTCTTGGGGTGGGGACGTTAGGTTAGGTTAGGTTAGGTTAGGTGTGTTTTTTGTAGTTACCTTCACTGTTTGAGTATTGGGATGTGTGTGTGTGTGTGTGTGTATCATGAATTAATAGCTTTGTCTTCCTAGTATTGTGTGTGTGTGTGTTGGTTTCTTTATTGTTTGTTTGTGTGTACGTGTTGGCTTGTTTATTGGTGTTTATTGTGTGTGTGTGTCAGTGTGTGTGTGCATCAATGTTTTTGTATGTTTATTTTGCTTGTTATTTGATTTTGTACCTTTGGAAATTTATGTAGGGGTTTAAATTGTATATGGTCATTAACCTAACCTAAAGACACAACAAAACACACACACACACACACACACACACACACACACACACCACTATTAACCACCACCCTACAATCCCTCACTCAAAAACACAAAACACACACACACCCACAAGACACAGCCACAGCCACAGCCACATACTTGCACAGATCGAAGCAGCATCTAGCCATGAGGAACCTGAGCTGTGGGGTGCGTGTTCCTCTGGCCCGCAGCACGGAGTAGGCGCGCCCCGGCTTTCCTGAGCGGTAGTAGGAAGTGGCCACCAGGTGAAGGGCCTCGTCTGAATCCACTGCAGAGGAGAGAGAGAGAGAGAGAGAGGTGAGATTAGGTTAGGTTAGGGAATGAGAGAGATGAGATTAGGTAATGAGAGAGAGGAAGGGAAGGAGTGTGGTGATGTGGTAGAGAATGAAGGGAAGGAAGGAAGGAAATATTGTGGTGATTTGATAGGGAAGGGAAGGGAAGGGAAGAGAAGGAAAGGAAAGGGAAGGGAAGAGAAGAGAAGAGAAGAGAAGGGAAGGAAAGGGAAGGGAAAGGAAGGAAAGGAGAGAGAAAGGAAAGGAGAGAGAAAGGAAAGAGAAGGAAAGAGAAGGGAAGGGAAGAGAAGGAAAGGAGAGGGAAGGAAAGGAAAGGGAAGAGAAGAGAAGGAAAGGGAAGGAGAGGGAAAGAAAAAGAAAAAGAAAGAAAAAGAAAGGAAAGAAAAAGAAAGGAAAGGAAAGGAAAGGAAAAGAAAAGGAAAAGAACGGAAAGAAAAAGAAATAAAATGAAAGAAAAAGAAAGGAAAGGAAAGAAAAAGAAAAGAAAGGAAAAGAAAGGAAAGAAAAAGAAAGGAAAAGAAAAGGAAAGGAAAAAAAAGGAAAGAAAAAGAAAAAAAAGGAAAAAAAAGAAAAACAAAGGAAAAGAAAAAGAAAAGAGAAGAAAGGAAAAGAAAGGAAAGAAAAAGAAAGAAAAAGAAAGAAAGGAAAGAAAAAGAAAGGAAAGGAAAGAAAAAGAAAAAGAAAGGAAAAGAAAAAGAAAAGAGAAGAAAGGAAAAGAAAGGAAAGAAAAGAAAGAAAAAGAAAGGAAAGAAAAAGAAAAAGAAAGGAAAAGAAAGGAAAGAAAAGGAAAGGAAAAGAAAGGAAAGAAAAAGAAAGGAAAGGAAAGGAAAAGAAAGGAAAGAAAAAGAAACAAAAAGAAAGGAAAGAAAAGGAAAGGAAAAGAAAGGAAAGGAAAGGAAAGGAAAAGAAAGGAAAGAAAAAGAAAGGAAAGGAAAAGAAAAGGAAAGGAAAGAAAAGGAAAGGAAAGAAAGAGTGTACAGACTACCAAAGATATGAGAAATGACAAGATATACAACCACAGCACTTCAAAATAATCTCTCTCTCTCTCTCTCTCTCTCTCTCTCTCTCTCTCTCTCTCTCTCTCTCTCTCTCATTAACAACAAAAAATAACAAAAAATAACCACAAGACATAAAAAAGGTGAACCAAAATTAGTTAACACACACACCTCCCTCTCCCTCTCTCTCTCTCTCTCTCTCTCTCTCTCTCTCTCTCTCTCTCTTACCCTCGGCCAGCAGTCTCTCCGCAAGAAAGGTGGCATCCAGGTAGGCATAGTTGTTCAAGCAATGCCACACTGCTGCCTGTTGGGGGGGAAAGATAGTTACTTAATTAATATAGAGAAAGATAGAGTGTGTTACCAATACTTAATTAATATAAAGAAAGATAGTGAGTGTGTTACCATTACTTAATTAATATAAAGAAAGATAGTGAGTGTGTTACCATTACTTAATTAATAGAGAAAGGAGGAGTTATCGTTATATACTTAATTAATATAAAGGAAGAGAAAAAAAGAAATAAAAATAACAAGGAAATGAAAAATAGACAAATGTTGAATATATAAAAAGAAAGAAAGAAAGAGAACAAAAAAGGGCAACAAGGATAAAGAAATGAAGAAAATGAAAGAATAAAGATGAAAAGTGAGTGAATGATGAAAGAAAGAGGAAAAGGAAACAAGAACAAATATATGAAGAAAAAAAGGAAAGAAAATAATAAAATGAATGAATGAAAAAAAGAAAGAGAAAAGGAAAAGAATAAAAATATGAAGAAAAAAAACAAAGAAAAATGAAAAAAGAAAGAAAAGAAAAAGAAAAAAATACCAAGAAGAAAGAAAGATAAAGAAAGAAAGAAAAAGAAAGATAAAGAAAGAAAGAAAGAAAAGAAAGAAAGAAAGAAAGAAAGATAAAGAAAGAAAGAAAGAAAAGAAAGAAAGATAAGAAAAGACAAAGTAAGCAATAATAAAGATAGAACAGACAGGATATAAGGAAGAAGAAAGTGCTACTAATCATGACCTTGATGAGATGCTTAAGGAAGAAGTAGGTCACACACACACACACACACACACACACACACACACACACACACACACACACACTATCCTCACCCTCTTCCTTTATCCATCACTTTCTTTCCTTCACTATCATTATTCCCTCACTAATCTCACTTTCTTCCTCTTCACTATCATTATCTTACTTTCTTCTTTCTTTCTTTCACTATCATTCACTTTTCTTCTTTCTTTCTTTCACTATCTTTCACTTTCTTCCTCTTCACTATCATTTATTTTACTCCTTCCTTCTTTCTTTCTTTCACTATCATTCACTACCTGATCTTTTTTACTCTTCCTATATTTTTTTGAGTTTTGAGTGTGATTAGACGCTTTTATTGACATTAGCAAGGGTCTATGGAGGTCACAAGATTAATTAATGGCCACACTCTGTACTATTTTAACCCCTTCAGTACTGGGACACGTTTTTACAAGTTTTGGGTGTAATTAGACGCTTTTATTGACATTAGCAAGGGTCTATGGAGGTCACAAGATTAATTAATGGCCACACTCTGTACTATTTTAACCCCTTCAGTACTGGGACACGTTTTTATAAGTTTTAGGTGTAATTAGACGCTTTTATTGACATTAGCAAGGGTCTATGGAGGTCACAAGATTAATTAATGGCCACACTCTGTACTATTTTAACCCCTTCAGTACTGGGACACGTTTTTATAAGTTTTGGGTGTAATTAGACGCTTTTATTGACATTAGCAAGGGTCGATGGAGGTCACAAGATTAATTAATGGCCACACTCTGTACTATTTTAACCCCTTCAGTACTGGGACACGTTTTTATAAGTTTTGGGTGTAATTAGACGCTTTTATTGACATTAGCAAGGGTGTATGGAGGTCACAAGATTAATTAATGGCCACACTCTGTACTATTCTAACCCCCACAGGAGTTTCCGAAGCTTTTAAAAATTGACAAATAAGAAGAATAAATATGAAAATGCGTCCCAGTAATGAAGGAGTTAATATTACACATTCTTCCTAACCTAACCTAGCTAAGTATGTACCCCTATGCCAAACTCTCATTACTGGACAAAATCATCATTATATTTCTTCTTCTCTCTTGTATATAATGACCTTTTCTGAATGAATCTACAGGTCATTGGTGTAATAAATCAGTACTTTTATTTCCCCCCCCCCTACCTTTGTGTTTCCCTCTTAACACTTGGGTCACTCATACAGAGAGTACAATAATAATCTCACCTGACAATAATAATAATAATCTTGACCTGACCTGACCTCACCTCACTATAATGACCTCAAATTGACCCCATCCCTGAATCTAAATAAACTTGACCTTCACAAACAAACAAATTAAACTTGACCTTCACAATCAAACAAAATAAACGACCTTCAGAAAGAAACTGAATAAATAAATAAACTTGACCTCAACAAACAAAAATGACCTCAAAATGACACCTAACCTAACCTAACCTAACCTTGACCTTGACCTCAACACAACCTAACCTAACCTAACACGAATATAGCCCACAAAATTACCCACAATCCCCTTCAAGCCCTCCAGGAAAAAATAATCTTTACCCTAACCACACCTAACCTAACCTAACTTTAACCCTAAAATAACCCAAACTAACACCAAATTAACCCCCCAAAATTACCCACAATCCCCCCCCCCAGGAAACACAATCTTGAGAGTAACTACACGTAACCTAACCCCAATATAACCTCATCTTAACCCCAAAATACTCCAAAATAACCCCAAAATAATTACCCACAATCCCCCTCCAGGAAATACAATCTTGAGAGTAACTACACGTAACCTAACCTAACCTAACCCCAATATAACCTCACCTTAACCCCAAAATACCCCAAAATAACCCCAAAACAACCCCAAAATAATTACCCACAATCCCCCTCCAGGAAATACAATCTTGAGAGTAACTACACGTAACCTCACCTAACCTAACCCCAATATAACCTCACCTTAACCCCTAAAATACCCCACAATACCCCAAAAGTAACCCCAAAATTACCCACAATCCCTAAACAAACCCCAAAATAACAAATTAATGAAATGTTTACAACCCCCAAAAAAAGAAATAGACAATAATTGAGGTCAAAGAATAGCGGTCACTTTTCCCACAATTCCCTGACCTGCAGCGGCTCCTGGACCAGCATGGCGGCTCCTGAGGGCGTGGTGGGCGTAGTGAGGGCGGTGGGCGGGCGGGGTGGGCGGGGTGGGCGCCTCAAACACCCCAGACTCCTTCTTCTGCTGCTGCACTCAGGGACACACGGGACGCCATCTTGCTAACCCGCCCAATGGTTCTTATTTCGGTGACATTATTTATTTAGTTTTGTCACTCGTGTGGTGTTTTGTGGTGGTTTATATGTGGTTTTATTTATTAAGGGGTGTTTTTTGTGGATTTGTGGGTGTTGGGTTAGGTTAGGTGTTTTGAGTTGTTTGTCTATTTGAAGGGAAATGTATGGTATATAAGTGGATTTTGGGTGTGTTTTTATCTTGTTTTCTTTTATTTGGGGTGCTTATTATTGGTTTTATTTATATTTGTTTGTGGTGTGTGTGTGTGTGTGTGTGTGTGTGTGTGTGTGTTTAAAGTTAAATCTCTATAGGCATTATCAGTGGCATCTATACTCTAAATCACCTCATACCCCCAGGACACTCATAACAACTTTTTTTTCTTTTTTCTTACTTCTATAGGCACTCAAATATTACTAAACTACTCCCTACACTTTAAGGCCAGCAGAAGGGACAGTATAATGCGTTCCCT
Organism: Callinectes sapidus; assembly: GCA_020233015.1. NCBI lineage: Eukaryota > Metazoa > Arthropoda > Malacostraca > Decapoda > Portunidae > Callinectes > Callinectes sapidus. Next base: position 4,806 of record JAHFWG010000934.1, on the reverse strand, counting down.
CCTTTGTAAACTGTGACAGATTTCATTACCATTGACAAGTTGTGGTATCAAAGAAAATAGATTTTAAAGGATATATCTCAGATTGACCAATGATTCCTGCCTTATCTATGTACACATCTTTCAACATTATTCACCGCTATACTTATTCATTCTACAGTTATTATTTATTTACCTTACTTTTCAATGCAATTATAGCTTATCTGCCAACCCTGTACTGAATCAAACACCTTCAGTTCGAACCTTCACTACTGCATTGCAAAGGCTCTATACAAGACGTCAATGTGTAAAATAAATCCTGACGCACAAAATTACAATACTCAGAGAGAGAGAGAGAGAGAGAGAGAGAGAGAGATGGCAGCCACCACCACCACCCAGCAGCTGATCCAGTGTCTCAAAGTTTCGTGACTGTAGGAGGTGAGCTGCTTATTACAGTTATTACATTGAAAATCCTCTGGTTGAACTGAAACGGCCTTCTAAGGGTGTTTTATTAAGATTCTGGCGACATATTAACAAAATTTGTACACTAAAGGTTTTGTTTAAAATGATACAGGATTGTTCCATATATTGACGGAATAACAAGATTGGTGTTGGTGTCTCCAGCTGATCGTCACATTGCTGGACTAGAACCATTAAACCGAACCACTGAGGCGGACAATATACTGCAGCTGGGAAGACAGGGTCACCACCACCACCACCACCACCCAGGCTGCCATCATACAGTACCATCTCTCATACATCGGGGCTTCTTTCTCTATGGCACAGCTGTTGATATTGAGGGAATGCAGGACTTGATTGGTAGGTAGAGATGTGTGTTTAAATGCGTGTGTGTGTATGGTTTTAGGTATATATTTATGTATGTATGGTTGGGGTGTTTGGAATGTATGTGTGTGTAGTACGTGTACATGACAAGAATTTAAAAGTGTTATTGATAGGAATTTGACAACATTAATTACATGAGAACTGTGTCCCTGCCTGCCTGCCTGCCTGCCTAACGATGTGTTGCAGCTTCCTTCACTCTCGTATGTTGTTATGTAAGGAACACTTGAGCGAAAAGAAGCTTTAGATGCAATTCCTAACACCGAGGAAGCCATAAGAATCCCAGTAAATGTTGGGGGGAGGCAGAGTCCATAGGAAGGGAGGCAGATGGTAACTGTACAAGTGTTGAGGAAGCCATACCTACAGTAGATGAGGGTGAAGATGAAGATGAAGGACCTACAAGACAGTAATGTAAGAGAAGACAGAGGAAGTCTTATTGAATACTATATTGCACTCTTCAAGCATCCTACACACACTACCCACTGACAAGTTTGATCACCTCCATATGCAAAACTTTTTCAGCATCTGCAAGAATGTTACGGGTGAAGACAAGAAGTAATTTCCACTCAGTTCCAAGATTGTATGTGGCTGGGGAGCACATAATGATGTCTCAGAGTGATTGGAAATTAGGGTTCCAAGTGGCAGGCAAAGGTTAAACAACACTTTTTCTTATTTTTTATTTATTTCTTTAATCTATACAAAGTGGGCATTTTCATGGGAATTTATGGGCTAAAGAAGACCAACTAATGGAGGCCTCCTGTCTGCTTACTCAGCTTTGTGATTCGCCTTTGATTGAGACACACACACACACATACACACCTATTGCTTTCAACTCTTACTTTGATAAGAGACGATTAGCACCACCACATGCAATACATAAAATATTTTGAAGCATTCTCAAAAGTTATGGATGAAACGAATGTATTTTGCTATTTCTACCAGTTTAAAGATTGGATGTATCAAGTTCAGATAACTCAGAGTGATTGGTAATTAAGTAAAGATGTAACAAATGTCAGTCAAAGGCTAATAAACACTTGCACACCTACACACACACCTACACACACACACACACACACACACACACACACACACACATATACATATCACTGAATACCAGCTCTGAGTTCTTTCTACAGGGGAATGGCTGGGTAGTGACAACAGACATACATAGTGACCAAGACACACACACACACACACACACACTCTATGAGCACAGGTCTCGCATCAGTCCGAGGCTGCTGCTGCGATACCCACTGCCAAAATGATTTCTGCTAATGTCAACACAGAACACAACATGTCAGGATGTTAGGAGAGGCAAAAGCTGAACACACACACACAAATATATACTAAACATAATCTCATCACTACTTCAATCACACATTAAAGCACTCAGATAAAACCTTCATACATCAATCTTTTAATACACAAATTATCTTTCTTATAAATCAATCATCAAATATAAAGGTGTTGGAATGCTATAGACTAACCACCCTTCTCTAAGTATGAGTGAATTAAGGGAAGTTGTTGGTTTTTTTTTAGTAAGAGGGAGAAGCCAGCCAAGGGCAACAAAAACAGTGAAAACAAAAAAGCCCACTATTATTGCCAGTCCCTTGAAGGAATAAGAGAGTTAGCCAAGAGCTAGGGATAAATGTTTTGAAACCTTCCTCTTAAATAAGGTCAAGTTATAGAAAGTTGTAAATACCGGGAGTTCCAGAGTGATGTTATGAATGATGCATCCTAACTGTGGCTCTCAGTGCAATGGTGCCAGTGTGTTGTGTGGCACTACTATGCTCCTGCTAGTCCTTGTAACACTAATTCTCTGACATGTACCATACTAAACCACTCAGTGTGTGAAGTACGTATACTGTGTTTGGAAAGTCACTGTGCACTTTTCTAATAATAATCTGTATTGATGCTAAGGGGGGTCACTTTCAACATAATTTATAATTGTCATTCATATTTACCTCCTGTGTTCTATATTGAAACATGTAGGTTAATAAATATGTAAGTGCACAGTGACTTTCCAAACACCCTGTATTATACAGCAAGTTATTATAAGCCATGGTAGTATGTATGGACGTATGTGTGTATACAGTGTGACAAGTGTGTGTGTGTGTGTGTGATAGTTGGTATGTCAAACTTCACTGGAACGGCAAGGTGTGTGTGTGTGTGTGTGTGTGTGTGTGTGTGTGTGTGTGTAGGTCACTTCTAACACTTTATAGACACCATTACAAACCAAACATTCAAACTACAGCACATCTCTTGTTTGTATTTGCAGTGAGAGAGAGAGAGAGAGAGAGAGAGAGAGAGAGAGAGAGAGAGAGAGAGAGAGAGAAAAGGGGGGGGGGGGGACTCACCAGGGCCATGAGCCACCTCTGCGGCATTACCACTCCACAAGTCACCGTGGAGGAGGGAGGGGAACACTGTGAGAACTGAGAAGTATATACTGGGGTATCTTGGGCTGCAGGTGGGACCACAATTCTCTTGCTTCTCGATCACCATACTGTGAGGATTGTGATAACTTGATTAGGATTATTCTGGGATAAGGACAAATGACAGAAGTATGTACTGTACTTATATATAATGTGTGCTGTGACATACCTGGAATAAATAGTATGTATCTGTAACTGTGAAGCTAAACGACAGGTATGTGTGTATGTGTGTGTTTATGAAAACAGTGATTTCTCACTTTTTCAAAATATTCTTTACTACTGTTACTGAGGAATCTTTTGCATACAAACACAATTAAAGTCTGTGAAATGAGTCCAATAGGAGATTGTATTACAGTATACCTATAGTACTTAAATACGAATGAAGAAAAATTGATGCTGGTAATTCACATGAAAACAATGACTCACCTCTTTCTCAATCAAGTTTTAATTGAAAGTCCAGCTTTCTTGTATAAAACACCTGGAAAGAAAGAAACAAGTGTAATCAGTTGTGGTGAGTCCCCAATGACTGGACCACCAAGACTATGTATGTATGTATGTATGTATGTATACCATTCCCAACCATTGCCTTTGTCCATCACTCCACTCCTTGCTTCTACCGGCCACACTGGACACTGCACACTGTGTCCCACTTCAGTTATCAATGAACCAGTGAATGGAAAAATGAAAGTGAAATACTGAAATTAATATAAATCAGCACAAGATACATTTTGTTGCAAGACTATGAATATTCAAGTAATACAATGATACTTGTGTTATGAAGGTGTTCTTGGTCAGCACCAACACACACGGTGTAGCCACATCATGTATGTACTGTACTGTGGCAACCTGTGAATATGATAGAAATATGTGGTGTTGATGTAAACACAATGGTGGTGGTGGTGCATGTCCTCCACCAGTACTGTAGTGTTGTGGGTGACTGATGCTGGTGCCACAGAGAGCATTAAAAAGATTTAGCTCATGTTTTGGCAACAACAACAACAACAAAACAAACAAAACAGATGAATGAGTGAAGGTTTGAGTGCAGCCTTGTGATGTTTGCCTCTCTCACCAGCCAGTCATCAGCCCAGGTGTTGTCCTGACTGATGTAGCCGCAGCAGGTGTTGATGTGGAAGCCAAACTGTTCCACGTAGCCTAAGCCGGTGCCACCACCCACGCTGCCACCCACTGCTGCCTCCCGTGCCTCGGCATTGTGGAGGTGCAGCCTGCAGCAACACAAGGCAGACTGCTAGTGGTGCTGTACACGCAGGTCATACTGTTTATACTTCAGCCAAACATTGGGACTGTATTTCTGTGTGAGAGAGAGAGAGAGAGAGAGCCAGTGGTCCAAACTGGTGATGTTCCCAGTGAGCAAAAAACATGAAAAACTTAAGAAAGAACCCTAAACACCCTTCAAACCCCCAAAAGAGTTAATCACAATAATTCTAACCTAAAACAGCAATAAACCCTTAAAAACCTTAAAAAACCCTTAAAAAACATCCTAATCTAATATAATCCTGAAAAATAAACAAAAAACCCTTAAACTAATCTAACCTAATCT
>JAHFWG010000976.1:33698-36020 GCA_020233015.1 Callinectes sapidus | reverse complement strand
TTTGTCTTCTTCTCTCTCTCTCTCTCTCTCTCTCTCTCTCTCTCTCTCTCTCTCTCTCTCTCTCTCTCTCTCTCTCTCTCTCTCTCTCTCTGAGTATTGTGGTTTTGTGCGTCAGGATTTTCTTTTAACCTGGGAGGTGGTATGATGGTAGCCTGGGTGGTGACCTTCTCTTTCGAGCTAGGGCATAGTGTATGGATGTGAATGAGAGAAATTATAGATGGTCTGAGTCCCGCAGCAAAGTGTGCTAGATGTGTGACATGGGAGAGGATGAGTCGGTGGAGCATGTAGTACTTGAGTGTGTGAAGTATGAAAGAGAGAGGATGGAGATGATGCAACATGTGTCTCTTCCAAGGTTTTTTTATATTTTTAATTTTTTTCTTATTCAAACAATGTGGGTTTTTTTACGGGAATTTATGGGCTAAAAGAGACCATCTGATAGAGACCTCCAATCCGAAAGCCAACCCATTTTGGAACCTTTGCCCCGAGTGGATGCCCAGTCTCCACTGTTACGGCCGTAACTACCTCCCCCCATTTAACCATCACCAGTCCTTCGCCCTTCGTCAAACCACCACAACAAGCAGTGCTTACTCACTCTGACCCCGACACTGCTTCAAATCCTCCAACGCTTCGTCAACGCCTCACTGTGCCGAACCCCAGGCTCGGGAACCTGGAATACTAATGGCTTCATCCGAGTCGTTGACTTTCCAGCCATCTTCACAGGAGGGAGTGAGCTACTCACAGTGACCACAACCTCTTGCATTTACCAACCCAGGGTACCATCACTACGACTAAGGCTGAGTACCCTTTCCCCTTTATTCCCCTTTTCATGTCTCAGGAGTTTAGGATTTATAATTGTTTTTTTCTTATGTATGTCGTGTGTGTTATTTTCGGAACTATTTATACTGTGTAAAATGTGTTTGGGATATTGTTTGTATTAAACTAAATTAAGTTATTACTCCTTTTGGGTTTCTCCCCTAAGTTTTTTTTGTTTGTTACTACTGTGTGTTCTAAAGGCACACGGTTTATTTCACACATAGTACGTAACACCACACAGACCAGGATTTGAACCCGTGCGCTCAAGGATCCCAAGGCCCCCAAAGCGCAAGCGGTGCCACTGTACCACGATTGCCTCTAAACCAACTAAAACTAACATACTGGATTTGATGTTATTTTCCCACCGCTCGTCGCTTGAGAGTGGTGTTGCTCTCCTTGCCTCGTTGATAGATTCGAGGGACGTGTGAAGCAACAGGCACAACGTTGATCACCTTTATTCAGCACAGATCATAAACAATTCACGTCGAGATAGAATCCAAAGACAACATATATAAAACCCGCACACACACACACACACACACACACACACACACACACACACACACACACACACACACACACACACACACACACACTGTTTATATATAAGATTTGTATTATTTTTTTATGTATTGGTATCATTATTATTACATCTACGTGGGATAGGAAATGTAAAGCGTGTCATCACAACAACGTAATGGTGCGGCCCTCACGTCACATCCTCGGCGGTGTGGTGCACTACACAGGTGGCGCTACACAAACAAACACAAGGATATGTTTGCTCAAATAAACAAACAATAATGACTAAATGATAACAGTTAATGAATGAAGAAGAGGCTCGATAAAGTAAAGAACGAATTTCAAACCACCAAACATTCAGGCGAAAAGAAAACAAAAATAACACAGCACATTTTGCTTAACTCTTTATATACTGTTCCTTCCTTTACCGTTTATTATGTACAGTACAGCACAGAGCAACACTAAACATTAATAGTGTAGGGATTCCTTTCTGGTGCCCGTCGTTTCCCATCTTGCTGCTGCTGCTGCTGTTGTTCCATCACGTCCTCGTCACGGTGCTGCTGTTGCTGCTGCTGGTACCTTTGCAGCAGCACGGTCAACTCAGCCTTGATCTCCTGCTGGCCGCCTCTCGCTCTCCCTCCCTCCCCCTCAGCTCCTCGGCGCAGCTCTCGGTCACACTCCGCCTCCGACAGTTCCCTGGAGTCGGAGAATGCGGAGGGTGGGTGGAGTGGACGGGGTGGCGTGAGCGTCGAGGAATCACTGGAGGAGGATTCGGTTCGCGCTCTGTCAACGGGATCAAGATAAATTTCGATCACACGTGTTTAGTTTCAGTTTGCCTGTCTGTGGAGACGGGAGGGTGCACACACGAGGGTTAGGGTGAAGGGATGATGGGACAAGGGCACGGATCACATTTATGGGACGAGTATGTGCAGCATGACTACGTACGTACAGCATTACAGCTACATATACCACGTGTAATGAGTGGATGAA
>JAHFWG010000976.1:18698-28698 GCA_020233015.1 Callinectes sapidus | reverse complement strand
GCTCAACGGATATCAATTATGCGAAAACTATGAAGATTTCCATAGAAAACAACTCTGTACTCACGGCTTCCAAGGGTGTTGGCCACCAAGACGGGGCTTGGGGCCGAGGCACCTTGGCTGTTCCACGCCGTCAAGTAGACGTGGTGTGGCGCCCCACACGGCAAACCCCGAACCACGACTCCGCTCACCCCGGGGGCAACCTCCACCTCCACCCACTCTCCAGCACGCCCACGATGGTGCACCGTGTACCCTGAGGCAGACCAGGATTATGAGCGCCCCAGCCAGGCACGACTACACGCCGCTTCCTCAAAGGTAGACATCGTAGGCTAACAAAGGATACCTACCCAGTATGGGAGCACCTCCATCACCAGCAGACGTGATGGTGAGGTTGAGGGCGTGGTGAGAGGCGTGGGAGAGGGAAAGGCTCGGCGCTGCGGGTGGCGTGAGAGCCACCACCTGGTGCGTGATGGTGTCCACGCCCGCGCTGCTCCTTGCCCAGCACGTGTAGTTGTTGGACTCACGCACCGCTGAGGGAAGAGCCAGGCTGGGAGTGCATGCAAGGCGCTGCGGACAGACTGTGTCATTTGGTACTTAGCATTTGATTTCTTTTTCCACTTGCTTCTCATCTCTATCACTAACCTGTGAGGTGCAAGTCTCCTCCAGGCAGCAGTTGCATTAGCTGCCCGCTGGTCACCGCCACGCCCCCGCGCGTCCAACTGGTGGTGGGAGATGGCGAACCCAGACCTCGGCAACCCAAGGTAACGCCCGCCCCCACACCCACGTGCCACGTTCTGCCGCCACCCACAGCTGCAGGGGTGTAGCTTGGCTTGGGGTTGGGGATGGCGGTGATTCTAGGTGACGGGGTGCCCTCTCCCGCCACTGTGTTAGCTGTCACCCACACCTAAGACGAGGGGAAATGCATTACCTGCAACACGATTCACCAGACTGACAAGTACAACACTCCTGACGAAGTGCAAAGTGTTAATTGTGACGGTGCTGTCTTACCTGCACCCTGGAGGCAGGCGTGAGGCCGCTCAGCTCCCGCCACGTGGCCTCCGAGCCTCCGGCACCCACTACGTCCCTGATCGCCACCTGCAACGAGGGAACAACACTTTCATCTCCGCAGGAAAGCGTAACCTACTGTTAATGAACCATTATGTCTTACCATGTTACTTTTTGGTGTCCCTTCCTTTATTTTCTCACCTGCTCGTCCCTGGAGGAGTACAAGGTGTAGTGGATGATGGTGCCAGTGTGAGGCCGCGGCGGTGACCACGTAACCAGCAATGTGGTGGGGCCAGTCACCACTGCCCTCACTTCCTCAGGCGGCCCGGGCACTGGCGAACATGCAGAAAAGAATTAATGCAGTAAACGGAAAACAGACCGTTATTACTACCATGTTAGGCTAAAGTGTTGTACTGCACATGGTATTTTGATGACTCAATTAGAATACTCATCAGTTCTTTGCTCAGACTAAAAGCTTGAATTCCAGTCACTACATAAAGGTACAACAGAAAGATTTTTGCTTCTCACCATCATCCTCAGTGACGCAGAAGACTGGTCGGCTGGGCGGAGAGAAGCCCACCTCATTGAAAGCCTTCACTCTCACGCTGATGTTGGTGGCGGGCGGCAGGGAGTCCAGATTCTTCTCCAGGTTGGTGGTGTTCACCTCCCACGCGCTGCCTAATGAGGTTTGAGCGTTATTAGATGACATGGGCTAATGGCACAGGTGCATTGGTCTGCGATAATCATCGAGTCATATATGCTAATAAACTTCATTACTTGATGACTGTGAATACTTGATGACCGTGAACTTTTTTTATCATTTTCTTTGAGTGAACATCATTGGTGTATGTACACGATGTTGTAGGTCACTCACTGTCACCGGAGGAGTGGACGTGTCTGGTGGGTGTGGCAACGATGGTGTAGCCGCTGACTGGAGCATGGACACAACTAGTGGACGGCGGCGACCACCACACCCTCACTCCACCGCGCCCCGACCCCCGACACGACACTCCGGCAGGAGAACACGAAGGAGCTGCAGAAAGGTGTGAGAAAGTCATGGTTTGATATAAAAGTGAGAGAAATAATAAGATAAATTATATTCGTTCTCTTCTCTCGTATCTCTTCCATGTTCCAACATCTCGCTGCCTACCATCATGGGAGGTGGAATCCACGATCCTGGGGGAGGAGAGCGGACCCGGCCCCGCCCTGGTGAAGGCCCGCACCGCCACCTCGTACAGGGACGCAGGCACCAGACCGCGCACCTCGTACTGCTCCACGCCCCCAAGGTCTGAGAGGAGAACAATGGGAAAGGTTGAAGATAATTTTGTAAAGTTTTGTCTTCTCCCCCCCTTCTCTCTCTCTCTCTCTCTCTCTCTCTCTCTCTCTCTCTCTCTCTCTCTCTCTCTCTCTCTCTCTCTCTCTCTCTCTCTCTCTCTCTCTCTCACCAATAACGGGTCTGGTGATGAAGGTGAAGTGTCCCTGCAGGTTTTGGCGGCGCAGGGCGAGTGTGTAGCCTCTGAGGGTCCCGTGGGTGAGGCGGGGGTCCGGAGCCCGCCAGGTGACAAGCAGGGAGCGAGGGCCCCCGGCAGCTACTCTCACATCCCTTGGGGCTCCAGAGGGCGCTGTGGAGTAAAAGGGAAGCACGTGGATATGAAGGGAGTGAGGAAGTGGCATGATATGTGGTGATGTAAGGGTTATAAGTCAATACTACTGTCTCCAAGGCACTCACCCTCCTCTGTGGTGGTGAAGAGCTGTGTGGGTGAGGGCAGCGACACCCCCAGGTCGTTGTGTGCCATCAGCCTGACTACGTAGGTGAGGTGCGGGGAGAGGCCCGTCAGCACATGTGACGCCGCCCATTGACCCACGCTCACGTTACGCCCATGTGACGCCCACGTCTCGTCCTCCGCTGCTACTTATAATTAAGAGAAAAAAATGTGTACTTTATTTATAATCATTCTGCGGGAAAACGGTAGAAAAGACAAGCAATAAGAACAAGTGTACCAAGGCGCCCATGGTGATGAGGGGCCTAATGCGAGGGTGGTGGTGCCCTTGGCATTGAAAACAAAACAAAACGGACAATTACCTTTGTATTGGATAGTGACGGCGGCAGGCTGAGGCAGACGCCACGTCACCACGGCAGACCGGCTGGTGACCTCGCTCACCTCGACGTTAGAGGGTGGTGTGGGAGGCTCTGGGGAGAGAAAACAAAGTACGAATGTGTCGCATTGCCATGAAACAGGAGAGAGTGTGACACAATATACGGTAAGCAAAATTCAGGAGAGTAACATTTATTGCAGTAATGAAGACGGAAAACTTGTAAACAATGTCAGTATCAATATATTGAATAAGTCAATGAGCATCTTCCCAAACAGGTGTTCCTTACGTGGGATCAAGAGAGAACAGGTGGGTGCGGACACTCACCTATGATGGCCACGTCGAACACTTGCGAATGGTCACCGTGCGGGTTACTGGCGCGGCAGGTGTAGGGGCCCGCGTCGGCAGCTGTGACGGAGTGCATCTCCAGCACCGCCCGCACCACCCCGCCCCCCTCACTTTCCCTGATGGTGGCCCTGGCGAAGGAAAGGGGAGAGTGAGAAGGAGAGCAAAAGTGGAATTAATGTCTTACAAACTAACGGTACTTAATATCGCTCATTGAATATAGGATGTATACAGATACCTTAAGGATATCTCTGTAGTTTACATTTTGGAATATAATCTATGTATCATTGGTATTATTACAGAAGCTAAGCAATTATGGTACAAATAGAACACCGTGTTACCTGTGCCCAGGTGAAATGGGAGCGTGGTGCCTCAGCCAGGTAAGAGTGAGAGGGTCGTCACCTGTGGCCTCACACGTCACCGTCACCACCTGTCCGGCGTGACCTGTCACCCTTCCCCCTTCTGTCATCACGCGGGCCGGGGCTGAGGGCAAGCAAGAAGGCTGAATGAAGAAAACTCTTAAGTGAAGCACAGGTGGTTGAGGTAAGAAAACTGTGGGACAGGAGAGTGTAAGATTGGGGGGGATGGGGGTGGGGTGGGGGGATAGATTAAATTTATTGATAACAATAAGAGATTCGGTTGTCCAATGAAAAAAAAGATGTGCACGTAGCTATAAAGCATGTTGTGGTTTGACTTGTGGCTTACCATGCACGGTGAGCTGGACGGCCTTGGAGATCGGCTTTCCCACTGAGTTCGCAGCGCGGCAGAGGTACCAGCCAGCATCCCCAGTCTTCGTGTTCTGTAGGATGAGTGAGCCGTTGGACGCCTGTGAGGACCTGAGGCCATCCACCACCAGCGGCTGGAAGTCCCTCTTGGTGTTTCCTGTGATGACGTGGCAGATAATGGATCATGTAGATGCACAGAGGGTAACTGATGCATTTAACAGATATTCAAGGAAATAATTATAAAGAAGAGATACAAATATTTATAACATTTATTCCTGCATTAATGCCTTCAGTACTGGGACACATTTTTACCACGAGTTTTGGGTGTGGTTGGGCAATTTTATTCATATTAGGTAGGATCTGTGAAGGTCAGAAGATTAATGGCCAGTCTGTACCATATTAATCCTCACATGAAAATGACAAATGATAAGAAGAATGAATATTAAAACGCGTCTTAGTACTGAAGGGCTTAATGCTGCATATAGTAATAGCTGGAAAAAATACAACCCGCGTAGCATTGTGGTGAAGTTAAGTGTTATTGCAGCATTTCAGAATTCCACATATTCCGGTAACACAGATCTAAGTACCTGGCGCCTTCATCCAGGTAATGACAGGCTGCGGGTGGCCTCGAGCGCTGCAGTCCATCACCACCGTGGAATCTACCAGCGCTGTGTTTCCCCCGGGCTCCACCACCCACCGCGGCGACACCTGAGGCATGAGAACGAAGAAGAGAGAGTCTGCTGAGCGTGAATAAGGTAATTGACATTGACCTATAGTTTTACCTGTTCTTTACATATGTAGCATGTAAACTGTATCTTTCTTTTTATTGAATATTCTTCCCTCTCGGTGGTTCCTGGGCCGGTAAGACGGGAAAAGAATCAATTATCAAGAACGTATATAGTCTCCCTTACTCTCGCTTCTAACTCATCTTGTTTTCCTTCAAGTCTATCGGCTAGAGACTATATTTCCTTCTATATGTTGAACTGTATTCTAAAAAGCTACTGTCAGTTTTAAAAAGGCTTTATTTGAACATACACAGATTTGTAATGTTCTTTATACAGTTTCGATAATAGAGAAACAATTTTAGTAGCCTGGATAATACGTGTAATTCATGTGGTCTAGGAAACTAGTCGTGGTGAGATCAAAGCATTTCTGACTTTGGACCTTTCCTTTATATTTGTCTTTTGAAAAGGTCGAGTAGGTTTGAGCCCTCAGTAATTTACCCTGACTTTGAGAGTGGCAGTGTGGTTGACGGAGGAAGCGGCGTTGGCAGCCTCACACGTGTAGGTGCCTGAGTGGTGTTCCTGGAGCCGCTTGAACACCAGCACCTGAGGGAGTAAGCCGATTAGTTGAACCACTTGGATGAAGAAAATTTATGGTATATCAATATTCACAGACATGAAGGAGGCTGCAGTATGAAAAAGACATGGATTTAGCCAAGAGCCACGACCTAGAATCAATGTATTGATCCAGCCACTCCCTTCATCAGCTGCAGCTCCACGAAAACAGCCTGGGAGACAAATAAGATATTGACAACACACACAGCAAATTGCATCAAAGTCCTCCATCAAAGGGACTCGTTTTTAAATATCACACGTTTTCTTTTGAAGCTTTCCAAGACTCACCTTCGAAAAGTCGCTAACTTGTTTACTCTCGAGGTCTGGATCATGTTGGAGGTGGCGGCCGTCCTTGAGCCAGTTGATGGTGATGGGCAGGTCACCGCCCGTCACCATACACGACAGCTGCGTCCGCCGCCCCTCCTCCAGCCCGGACCGAAATGTAAACGTGTCTATCTCTGGCGGCTCTGAGGATTGGAAAACACTTTAATTTACTTTGCTTCCTTTTTAGTTATAAAACACACTGGATGAAGCGACAAACAGAGGATTCACAGAGGAAAATGGTAGATGTAAAAAAGGTGTGTTGGTGAATGAGAGGAAAAGAAATATCCAAGTACCTATTCAGTCTTTGAAGCACAAAGGTTTAAATGAAGAAAGTGAGAGGAAATAGCGACTCACTGAGGACGTGCAGGAAGGTGTGCGAGGCGGCAGTCTGGCCCTGTCTGCCCGTCACCACGCAGGAGTAGCGGCCGGCGTCCTCGTGGCTCGCCGTCCGGACCAGCAACGTGCCATTGCTCAGCACTTCTTGCCTGCAACACACATGCCTTTCAGCAACTCCCTCAGCACTCCTCCGCCACTGTTGTCTGCTGAGTCAGTATCAACTAGGACTCGTTGGTAAGGGAAAGCCACGTGTCGGTTCTTACCTGATGGAGGAAGGGAGGGAGCGACTGTCTCTCCTCCAGGAGACGGAGGGCACCGGATACCCGCCCGCGGGGCACCACAGCCGCACGTCCTCCCCCGCCACGGCGGTAACATTGGGCATGGCACGCACGAAGGGTGGACCTGTGGGGAGTGGGCGGGTTAATGGGGGGCGGTTGTGAGGCGGTAAATATGGAAGGGAGAAGGAGATAGTCAATTAGTCTTGGGACAGATGGTACTCGGCTCACAAAGGCCCCAAGTCCAATGGTACCCTAACCCCTTGGATTTAAGAATGTCTCTAGATGTTCGGACTTTCAATTTCTGTTCTAGAATACAGATACAAATACAATTTTCACAGAGACATCCATCTGTTTATCTAATCACATTCCCCATTCACTCACTGTTCACATGATATCTTCACAGCCTCAGTCAAGAGACATATTTAAGACCAACTGTCTCGAATACCGAACGAACTGAGGCTTATTTTCAATCAGGCTGATTTGTTTCGAGGATCATCTGAAATGAGGCCTGCGTGACCTGAATAAAATTCGCCGATATTAAGTGACTGCAAACCACAGGGGGCGGTGAGTGACGGAATGACTCACCGTACACATTGAGGCGGGCGGACTGCGATTGGGCACCGTGGGCGTTGTGGGCAGTGCAGGTGTAGGTGCCACCCTCCCGTACTGTCACGTCACTCAAGTTCACGTGGCTCACCACCTGCCCCAGCGCGGTGCGGAAACTGCCCTCGCTGGTCCTGGGAAGGGAAGTCAAAGGTGTAGAGGCGAGGGACACTTCTGTTTTTAAAGTAAAGTTTGAACGAGAATGAACATGGAAATAGGGAGGGATGAGTGTTGTACGGTGCTTGTCTCAGAAATGCAGGAAGAGAGGGGCTCCTGGGAGAGGATGGAGAGTGAGGGCGCCTGTAATCAGCCTGATTTGGCTTTGAATCATGTGAGTTAAGGTCAATATGATTTACATAACTTTTGCCCCAATACCAAATGAGTGTTAAGCAGGCGGCACCTGGGACTGCGAGGTAAGGGGAAGTGAGCCGGCCCTGGGGCAAGACACACAGCACCACTCACCGGTGGGAGGGCGGCAGGGGCTGCTGGTCTCTGGTCCAGGTGATCACTGGAGGAGGGGAGCCCACAGCGGAGCACTTGAGGGACACAGGCGCCCCTGGGGAGACTGTCTGGTCAATGGGCGTGTAGCGGAACTGTGGGGCGGTCTCTGGTGTAAAAGGATCAAAGAATTAGCGACCCAGAGGGGAAGGTGTTATTATTATATAATTATAATGATAACAATGACGATGATGATGATGATGCAGATGATGATGAAGATGATGATGATGATGATGATAATAATAATAATAATAATAACAATAATAATAATAATAATGATAATTATGATAAGCACATCAACAGTTACAACAGTTACAATTACATTAAAAAAACAATGAAAACGATCTCTTGCGTTTTTTAAATAGAATATGGAAAATTAAGACACTGTAACACCATTTCGCATTGATGTGGTAAAGACTGTAGCTACTTCATCTCCTGACGTTATATTATGCGTATTGAAAGAATATCGAGCTTCGTTGGACTTTTATCTATCATAAAGGACTTGTAGCTACTGCTGGAAATGACCATAAGAGTTATGTACTATGTAAACAAAATTAATAAAGAATAATTAAATAAATAAAGAAATATATAATAATTACAATGCGCGTGACGAAGATAATGATGTGATTTCACGATAACGATGCAAGTTTCCACGAAAATGGTCAGTTTCCACGAAAATGATGTCAGTTTCCACGATAACGATGCCAGTTTCCACGATAACGATGCCAGTTTCCACGATAACGATGCCAGTTTCCATGACAATGATGTCAGTTTTCACGATAATGATGTCAGTTTCCACGAAAATGATGTCAGTTTCCACGATAATGATGTCAGGTTTCACGATAACGATGCCAGTTTACATGATAACGATGCCAGTTTCCACGATAACAATGCGATTCCTTGTTAATGATACAATTCCACGATCCTATGACGAGCGTGGCGATGGCTATACGCCATTGAAGTGTACTTATCATCTACACAGGTACCAGGACGAACCCTACCTAACCAGACAGTCTCTCGATACCAACACAAGTGTTTTCCTTATCTCTTGAGAATATATGGAAAAAAAAGTATATTCTTTCACATATCGCATACTAAATCGCATACTACAGTAGCTTTATGACACGAAAACCCCATACCAAAGCAGTAAGTACCCAAGGCAGCAAGAATAGCAGCACTAGCACTATAAGGTCTGTGTGCAGTAGGTACCTGTGTGCGGGTAATGTGACAAGCCGAGGTCCCGAGACGACCGACGCAATCCACCACCGACAAGTGCCTCGGTGTCCTGCGGGAGGAGAGAAAATGCATCGCAATTAGTGAGTCTTTCACCTATCGTGTGTGTGTGTGTGTGTGTTTGAGTTTGTGTGATGCGAAACAGAGACACTAGTTACCATATTACAAGACTGTTTCATGAGTTAATGACAGATTCTACGAGAATATAATCGCCGCTAGGCACGAAACCTACATCTTCCCATGTTTCCAGGCTCACCTGGCCACGTGAGAGGTCAGCAATGTTAGTGAGCGGCGGCAGGTAGTGAGCCTGCACACCTCCAGGCCAGGCACCTTCCGCCACAAGTCTGGAGGCAGCTTCCACCTCTTCCATCTCCTCCACCTCGTTGTAAAATGCCTCCTCCACATAGAAGGCATGCCGTTCCGTCTCCTCCTCTTCACCAGTAGGGTATTCCAGCTTATCTTCCTTCTTGTCCACATCAGTCTTTTCCGCGGCCTCTGTGTCGATGTGGACAGCATCGGTAG
This sequence comes from Callinectes sapidus, assembly GCA_020233015.1. NCBI lineage: Eukaryota > Metazoa > Arthropoda > Malacostraca > Decapoda > Portunidae > Callinectes > Callinectes sapidus. The sequence continues at coordinate 19,401 of JAHFWG010000976.1, read as the reverse complement.
CTTTACCGTCTGTCGCCTCTCCCACGATCCCGCTGCCTGTGTCATGCCGCGTCCAGTTACTGGGGAAATAAGGAACACAATCCAGGGAAAGATAAGAGTCTGGCGTTTATTTGTGTTGCTGTGTTTGTTTACTTGTTTGTACGTCTATATTTAGTCTAAAAGTCTCTCTCTCTCTCTCTCTCTCTCTCTCTCTCTCTCTCTCTCTCTCTCTCTCTCTCTCTCTCTCTCTCTCTCTCTCTCTCTCGTATTACATGCTAGTTATCACTGCTCAAGTAACGAAAAGAAAAAGTCTCCGATAAAAGACTATTTCCCATAAGCATATTAAACAAAAATCCACAAAGGGGATGATGACAAAGCGACGCTACCTTGCCGTTGGTTGAGGCCACTGGCGAAGTTACGTGATCCAAGCCGCAGCCAATCAGCGACTTGGCGGCTCTGTGCTCGGCAAGGTGGGTGGGTGCCAGCTGCATGATCGTACCTACCATTCTCTGCTTCTCTTTTCCGTCTCAGCATATATTTCCATCAATCTCTTTTTGCTGGGTGTTGTAATACAGTGAGCCTCAACGTAAGTTAATGGCGGAACCGTCTTTACATCATTAAAATCGCCAGTATCAGTAATCATTGCATTGTGGGTGGGTGATGACGAGCGGAGTAGGATAACAAGCGGGGCGGGGAAAGTGGCGGGTATAAATTACAGGTTCAA
>JAHFWG010000976.1:15000-17501 GCA_020233015.1 Callinectes sapidus | reverse complement strand
AAAAAAAAAAAAATCTCGAATGAATAAAATGTCACTCAGTTTTTTATATTCATTTATTCATAATCATTTATACCAACTGTATCATTTTCTTCTTTCTCCTTAATAACTTGTGCTTAAGTACATAAATTCCATTAAATTCCACCTACATTATTTTCTTTACTCTTTTCATATATTTCCGTATTTTCCTTTTCATTCTTATTTTTCCTCTTTTCATCTCTGTTTCTTTATTTCCTTCTTGTTTTCCTGACACGGCAGAGGGAAAAAAGGAAGGAAGAGAAGGAAGAACGTGGTGGTGAAGAAAAGAGAAGGAGAAGGGAAAGGGAAAAGAAGGGAAGGGAAGGGGAGGGGAGGGAAGGGAAGGGAAGGGAAGGGAAGGGAAGGGAAGAGAAGGGAAGGGAAGGGAAGGGAAGGGAAGAGGGTTTTCCCGACATGACGGAAGGAAAAGAGAAAGGAAGGGAAGGAAGAACGTGGTGGTGAAGGGAAGAGAAGGAGAAGGGAAAGGGAAAAGAAGGGAAGGAAAGGGAAGGGGAGGGAAGGGAAAGGAAGGGAAGAGAAAGGAAAGGAAAGGAAAGGGAAGAAGATGGCCGTAACTACCTCCCCCATTCAACCATCACCAGTCCTTCGCCCCTGCTTCAAATCCTCCAACGCTTCGTCAACACCTCACTGTGCCGAACCCCAGACTCGGGAACCTGTAACCCGGGCTTCATCCGAGTCGTTGACTTTCCAGCCATCTTCACAGGAGGCAGTTAGCTACTCACAGTGACCACAACCTCTTGGATTTACCTACCCAGGATACCATCACTACGACTAAGGCTGAGTACCCTTTCCCCTTTATTCCCCTTTTCATTTCTCAGGAGTTTAGGATTTATTATTGTTTTCTCTTATGTATGTCGTGTGTGTTATTTTCGGAACTATTTATACTGTGTTAAATGTGTTTGGAATATTGTTTGTATTAAACTAAATTAAGTTATTACTCCTTTTGGGTTTCTCCCCTAAGTTTTTTTTGTTTGTTACTACTGTGTGTTCTAAAGGCACACGGTTTATTTCACACATAGTACGTAACACCACACAGACCAGGATTTGAACCCGTGCGCTCAAGGATCCCAAGGCCCCCAAAGCGCAAGCGGTGCCACTGTACCACGATTGCCTCTAAACCAACTAAAACTAACATACTGGATTTGATGTTATTTTCCCACCGCTCGTCGCTTGAGAGTGGTGTTGCTCTCCTTGCCTCGTTGATAGATTCGAGGGACGTGTGAAGCAACAGGCACAACGTTGATCACCTTTATTCAGCACAGATCATAAACAATTCACGTCGAGATAGAATCCAAAGACAACATATATAAAACCCGCACACACACACACACACACACACACACACACACACACACACACACACTGTTTATATATAAGATTTGTATTATTTTTTTATGTATTGGTATCATTATTATTACATCTACGTGGGATAGGAAATGTAAAGCGTGTCATCACAACAACGTAATGGTGCGGCCCTCACGTCACATCCTCGGCGGTGTGGTGCACTACACAGGTGGCGCTACACAAACAAACACAAGGATATGTTTGCTCAAATAAACAAACAATAATGACTAAATGATAACAGTTAATGAATGAAGAAGAGGCTCGATAAAGTAAAGAACGAATTTCAAACCACCAAACATTCAGGCGAAAAGAAAACAAAAATAACACAGCACATTTTGCTTAACTCTTTATATACTGTTCCTTCCTTTACCGTTTATTATGTACAGTACAGCACAGAGCAACACTAAACATTAATAGTGTAGGGATTCCTTTCTGGTGCCCGTCGTTTCCCATCTTGCTGCTGCTGCTGCTGTTGTTCCATCACGTCCTCGTCACGGTGCTGCTGTTGCTGCTGCTGGTACCTTTGCAGCAGCACGGTCAACTCAGCCTTGATCTCCTGCTGGCCGCCTCTCGCTCTCCCTCCCTCCCCCTCAGCTCCTCGGCGCAGCTCTCGGTCACACTCCGCCTCCGACAGTTCCCTGGAGTCGGAGAATGCGGAGGGTGGGTGGAGTGGACGGGGTGGCGTGAGCGTCGAGGAATCACTGGAGGAGGATTCGGTTCGCGCTCTGTCAACGGGATCAAGATAAATTTCGATCACACGTGTTTAGTTTCAGTTTGCCTGTCTGTGGAGACGGGAGGGTGCACACACGAGGGTTAGGGTGAAGGGATGATGGGACAAGGGCACGGATCACATTTATGGGACGAGTATGTGCAGCATGACTACGTACGTACAGCATTACAGCTACATATACCACGTGTAATGAGTGGATGAACTGCAGGACACTCATGGACGATAATGTAAAATCAACTTATTATATTATATCAAAAAGGGACGTTTGTGGGTAGGGTAACAATCTGAAATAGTGAATGAATGAAACAAACTGATAAATACACTGGAATTACGTAAAAAAAATATATATATATATGAACAAACACAAACTATTATAAAACACTACATTACA
>JAHFWG010000976.1:0-10000 GCA_020233015.1 Callinectes sapidus | reverse complement strand
CCACCTCCACCCACTCTCCAGCACGCCCACGATGGTGCACCGTGTACCCTGAGGCAGACCAGGATTATGAGCGCCCCAGCCAGGCACGACTACACGCCGCTTCCTCAAAGGTAGACATCGTAGGCTAACAAAGGATACCTACCCAGTATGGGAGCACCTCCATCACCAGCAGACGTGATGGTGAGGTTGAGGGCGTGGTGAGAGGCGTGGGAGAGGGAAAGGCTCGGCGCTGCGGGTGGCGTGAGAGCCACCACCTGGTGCGTGATGGTGTCCACGCCCGCGCTGCTCCTTGCCCAGCACGTGTAGTTGTTGGACTCACGCACCGCTGAGGGAAGAGCCAGGCTGGGAGTGCATGCAAGGCGCTGCGGACAGACTGTGTCATTTGGTACTTAGCATTTGATTTCTTTTTCCACTTGCTTCTCATCTCTATCACTAACCTGTGAGGTGCAAGTCTCCTCCAGGCAGCAGTTGCATTAGCTGCCCGCTGGTCACCGCCACGCCCCCGCGCGTCCAACTGGTGGTGGGAGATGGCGAACCCAGACCTCGGCAACCCAAGGTAACGCCCGCCCCCACACCCACGTGCCACGTTCTGCCGCCACCCACAGCTGCAGGGGTGTAGCTTGGCTTGGGGTTGGGGATGGCGGTGATTCTAGGTGACGGGGTGCCCTCTCCCGCCACTGTGTTAGCTGTCACCCACACCTAAGACGAGGGGAAATGCATTACCTGCAACACGATTCACCAGACTGACAAGTACAACACTCCTGACGAAGTGCAAAGTGTTAATTGTGACGGTGCTGTCTTACCTGCACCCTGGAGGCAGGCGTGAGGCCGCTCAGCTCCCGCCACGTGGCCTCCGAGCCTCCGGCACCCACTACGTCCCTGATCGCCACCTGCAACGAGGGAACAACACTTTCATCTCCGCAGGAAAGCGTAACCTACTGTTAATGAACCATTATGTCTTACCATGTTACTTTTTGGTGTCCCTTCCTTTATTTTCTCACCTGCTCGTCCCTGGAGGAGTACAAGGTGTAGTGGATGATGGTGCCAGTGTGAGGCCGCGGCGGTGACCACGTAACCAGCAATGTGGTGGGGCCAGTCACCACTGCCCTCACTTCCTCAGGCGGCCCGGGCACTGGCGAACATGCAGAAAAGAATTAATGCAGTAAACGGAAAACAGACCGTTATTACTACCATGTTAGGCTAAAGTGTTGTACTGCACATGGTATTTTGATGACTCAATTAGAATACTCATCAGTTCTTTGCTCAGACTAAAAGCTTGAATTCCAGTCACTACATAAAGGTACAACAGAAAGATTTTTGCTTCTCACCATCATCCTCAGTGACGCAGAAGACTGGTCGGCTGGGCGGAGAGAAGCCCACCTCATTGAAAGCCTTCACTCTCACGCTGATGTTGGTGGCGGGCGGCAGGGAGTCCAGATTCTTCTCCAGGTTGGTGGTGTTCACCTCCCACGCGCTGCCTAATGAGGTTTGAGCGTTATTAGATGACATGGGCTAATGGCACAGGTGCATTGGTCTGCGATAATCATCGAGTCATATATGCTAATAAACTTCATTACTTGATGACTGTGAATACTTGATGACCGTGAACTTTTTTTATCATTTTCTTTGAGTGAACATCATTGGTGTATGTACACGATGTTGTAGGTCACTCACTGTCACCGGAGGAGTGGACGTGTCTGGTGGGTGTGGCAACGATGGTGTAGCCGCTGACTGGAGCATGGACACAACTAGTGGACGGCGGCGACCACCACACCCTCACTCCACCGCGCCCCGACCCCCGACACGACACTCCGGCAGGAGAACACGAAGGAGCTGCAGAAAGGTGTGAGAAAGTCATGGTTTGATATAAAAGTGAGAGAAATAATAAGATAAATTATATTCGTTCTCTTCTCTCGTATCTCTTCCATGTTCCAACATCTCGCTGCCTACCATCATGGGAGGTGGAATCCACGATCCTGGGGGAGGAGAGCGGACCCGGCCCCGCCCTGGTGAAGGCCCGCACCGCCACCTCGTACAGGGACGCAGGCACCAGACCGCGCACCTCGTACTGCTCCACGCCCCCAAGGTCTGAGAGGAGAACAATGGGAAAGGTTGAAGATAATTTTGTAAAGTTTTGTCTTCTCCCCCCCTTCTCTCTCTCTCTCTCTCTCTCTCTCTCTCTCTCTCTCTCTCTCTCTCTCTCTCTCTCTCTCTCTCTCTCTCTCTCTCTCTCTCTCTCTCTCACCAATAACGGGTCTGGTGATGAAGGTGAAGTGTCCCTGCAGGTTTTGGCGGCGCAGGGCGAGTGTGTAGCCTCTGAGGGTCCCGTGGGTGAGGCGGGGGTCCGGAGCCCGCCAGGTGACAAGCAGGGAGCGAGGGCCCCCGGCAGCTACTCTCACATCCCTTGGGGCTCCAGAGGGCGCTGTGGAGTAAAAGGGAAGCACGTGGATATGAAGGGAGTGAGGAAGTGGCATGATATGTGGTGATGTAAGGGTTATAAGTCAATACTACTGTCTCCAAGGCACTCACCCTCCTCTGTGGTGGTGAAGAGCTGTGTGGGTGAGGGCAGCGACACCCCCAGGTCGTTGTGTGCCATCAGCCTGACTACGTAGGTGAGGTGCGGGGAGAGGCCCGTCAGCACATGTGACGCCGCCCATTGACCCACGCTCACGTTACGCCCATGTGACGCCCACGTCTCGTCCTCCGCTGCTACTTATAATTAAGAGAAAAAAATGTGTACTTTATTTATAATCATTCTGCGGGAAAACGGTAGAAAAGACAAGCAATAAGAACAAGTGTACCAAGGCGCCCATGGTGATGAGGGGCCTAATGCGAGGGTGGTGGTGCCCTTGGCATTGAAAACAAAACAAAACGGACAATTACCTTTGTATTGGATAGTGACGGCGGCAGGCTGAGGCAGACGCCACGTCACCACGGCAGACCGGCTGGTGACCTCGCTCACCTCGACGTTAGAGGGTGGTGTGGGAGGCTCTGGGGAGAGAAAACAAAGTACGAATGTGTCGCATTGCCATGAAACAGGAGAGAGTGTGACACAATATACGGTAAGCAAAATTCAGGAGAGTAACATTTATTGCAGTAATGAAGACGGAAAACTTGTAAACAATGTCAGTATCAATATATTGAATAAGTCAATGAGCATCTTCCCAAACAGGTGTTCCTTACGTGGGATCAAGAGAGAACAGGTGGGTGCGGACACTCACCTATGATGGCCACGTCGAACACTTGCGAATGGTCACCGTGCGGGTTACTGGCGCGGCAGGTGTAGGGGCCCGCGTCGGCAGCTGTGACGGAGTGCATCTCCAGCACCGCCCGCACCACCCCGCCCCCCTCACTTTCCCTGATGGTGGCCCTGGCGAAGGAAAGGGGAGAGTGAGAAGGAGAGCAAAAGTGGAATTAATGTCTTACAAACTAACGGTACTTAATATCGCTCATTGAATATAGGATGTATACAGATACCTTAAGGATATCTCTGTAGTTTACATTTTGGAATATAATCTATGTATCATTGGTATTATTACAGAAGCTAAGCAATTATGGTACAAATAGAACACCGTGTTACCTGTGCCCAGGTGAAATGGGAGCGTGGTGCCTCAGCCAGGTAAGAGTGAGAGGGTCGTCACCTGTGGCCTCACACGTCACCGTCACCACCTGTCCGGCGTGACCTGTCACCCTTCCCCCTTCTGTCATCACGCGGGCCGGGGCTGAGGGCAAGCAAGAAGGCTGAATGAAGAAAACTCTTAAGTGAAGCACAGGTGGTTGAGGTAAGAAAACTGTGGGACAGGAGAGTGTAAGATTGGGGGGGATGGGGGTGGGGTGGGGGGATAGATTAAATTTATTGATAACAATAAGAGATTCGGTTGTCCAATGAAAAAAAAGATGTGCACGTAGCTATAAAGCATGTTGTGGTTTGACTTGTGGCTTACCATGCACGGTGAGCTGGACGGCCTTGGAGATCGGCTTTCCCACTGAGTTCGCAGCGCGGCAGAGGTACCAGCCAGCATCCCCAGTCTTCGTGTTCTGTAGGATGAGTGAGCCGTTGGACGCCTGTGAGGACCTGAGGCCATCCACCACCAGCGGCTGGAAGTCCCTCTTGGTGTTTCCTGTGATGACGTGGCAGATAATGGATCATGTAGATGCACAGAGGGTAACTGATGCATTTAACAGATATTCAAGGAAATAATTATAAAGAAGAGATACAAATATTTATAACATTTATTCCTGCATTAATGCCTTCAGTACTGGGACACATTTTTACCACGAGTTTTGGGTGTGGTTGGGCAATTTTATTCATATTAGGTAGGATCTGTGAAGGTCAGAAGATTAATGGCCAGTCTGTACCATATTAATCCTCACATGAAAATGACAAATGATAAGAAGAATGAATATTAAAACGCGTCTTAGTACTGAAGGGCTTAATGCTGCATATAGTAATAGCTGGAAAAAATACAACCCGCGTAGCATTGTGGTGAAGTTAAGTGTTATTGCAGCATTTCAGAATTCCACATATTCCGGTAACACAGATCTAAGTACCTGGCGCCTTCATCCAGGTAATGACAGGCTGCGGGTGGCCTCGAGCGCTGCAGTCCATCACCACCGTGGAATCTACCAGCGCTGTGTTTCCCCCGGGCTCCACCACCCACCGCGGCGACACCTGAGGCATGAGAACGAAGAAGAGAGAGTCTGCTGAGCGTGAATAAGGTAATTGACATTGACCTATAGTTTTACCTGTTCTTTACATATGTAGCATGTAAACTGTATCTTTCTTTTTATTGAATATTCTTCCCTCTCGGTGGTTCCTGGGCCGGTAAGACGGGAAAAGAATCAATTATCAAGAACGTATATAGTCTCCCTTACTCTCGCTTCTAACTCATCTTGTTTTCCTTCAAGTCTATCGGCTAGAGACTATATTTCCTTCTATATGTTGAACTGTATTCTAAAAAGCTACTGTCAGTTTTAAAAAGGCTTTATTTGAACATACACAGATTTGTAATGTTCTTTATACAGTTTCGATAATAGAGAAACAATTTTAGTAGCCTGGATAATACGTGTAATTCATGTGGTCTAGGAAACTAGTCGTGGTGAGATCAAAGCATTTCTGACTTTGGACCTTTCCTTTATATTTGTCTTTTGAAAAGGTCGAGTAGGTTTGAGCCCTCAGTAATTTACCCTGACTTTGAGAGTGGCAGTGTGGTTGACGGAGGAAGCGGCGTTGGCAGCCTCACACGTGTAGGTGCCTGAGTGGTGTTCCTGGAGCCGCTTGAACACCAGCACCTGAGGGAGTAAGCCGATTAGTTGAACCACTTGGATGAAGAAAATTTATGGTATATCAATATTCACAGACATGAAGGAGGCTGCAGTATGAAAAAGACATGGATTTAGCCAAGAGCCACGACCTAGAATCAATGTATTGATCCAGCCACTCCCTTCATCAGCTGCAGCTCCACGAAAACAGCCTGGGAGACAAATAAGATATTGACAACACACACAGCAAATTGCATCAAAGTCCTCCATCAAAGGGACTCGTTTTTAAATATCACACGTTTTCTTTTGAAGCTTTCCAAGACTCACCTTCGAAAAGTCGCTAACTTGTTTACTCTCGAGGTCTGGATCATGTTGGAGGTGGCGGCCGTCCTTGAGCCAGTTGATGGTGATGGGCAGGTCACCGCCCGTCACCATACACGACAGCTGCGTCCGCCGCCCCTCCTCCAGCCCGGACCGAAATGTAAACGTGTCTATCTCTGGCGGCTCTGAGGATTGGAAAACACTTTAATTTACTTTGCTTCCTTTTTAGTTATAAAACACACTGGATGAAGCGACAAACAGAGGATTCACAGAGGAAAATGGTAGATGTAAAAAAGGTGTGTTGGTGAATGAGAGGAAAAGAAATATCCAAGTACCTATTCAGTCTTTGAAGCACAAAGGTTTAAATGAAGAAAGTGAGAGGAAATAGCGACTCACTGAGGACGTGCAGGAAGGTGTGCGAGGCGGCAGTCTGGCCCTGTCTGCCCGTCACCACGCAGGAGTAGCGGCCGGCGTCCTCGTGGCTCGCCGTCCGGACCAGCAACGTGCCATTGCTCAGCACTTCTTGCCTGCAACACACATGCCTTTCAGCAACTCCCTCAGCACTCCTCCGCCACTGTTGTCTGCTGAGTCAGTATCAACTAGGACTCGTTGGTAAGGGAAAGCCACGTGTCGGTTCTTACCTGATGGAGGAAGGGAGGGAGCGACTGTCTCTCCTCCAGGAGACGGAGGGCACCGGATACCCGCCCGCGGGGCACCACAGCCGCACGTCCTCCCCCGCCACGGCGGTAACATTGGGCATGGCACGCACGAAGGGTGGACCTGTGGGGAGTGGGCGGGTTAATGGGGGGCGGTTGTGAGGCGGTAAATATGGAAGGGAGAAGGAGATAGTCAATTAGTCTTGGGACAGATGGTACTCGGCTCACAAAGGCCCCAAGTCCAATGGTACCCTAACCCCTTGGATTTAAGAATGTCTCTAGATGTTCGGACTTTCAATTTCTGTTCTAGAATACAGATACAAATACAATTTTCACAGAGACATCCATCTGTTTATCTAATCACATTCCCCATTCACTCACTGTTCACATGATATCTTCACAGCCTCAGTCAAGAGACATATTTAAGACCAACTGTCTCGAATACCGAACGAACTGAGGCTTATTTTCAATCAGGCTGATTTGTTTCGAGGATCATCTGAAATGAGGCCTGCGTGACCTGAATAAAATTCGCCGATATTAAGTGACTGCAAACCACAGGGGGCGGTGAGTGACGGAATGACTCACCGTACACATTGAGGCGGGCGGACTGCGATTGGGCACCGTGGGCGTTGTGGGCAGTGCAGGTGTAGGTGCCACCCTCCCGTACTGTCACGTCACTCAAGTTCACGTGGCTCACCACCTGCCCCAGCGCGGTGCGGAAACTGCCCTCGCTGGTCCTGGGAAGGGAAGTCAAAGGTGTAGAGGCGAGGGACACTTCTGTTTTTAAAGTAAAGTTTGAACGAGAATGAACATGGAAATAGGGAGGGATGAGTGTTGTACGGTGCTTGTCTCAGAAATGCAGGAAGAGAGGGGCTCCTGGGAGAGGATGGAGAGTGAGGGCGCCTGTAATCAGCCTGATTTGGCTTTGAATCATGTGAGTTAAGGTCAATATGATTTACATAACTTTTGCCCCAATACCAAATGAGTGTTAAGCAGGCGGCACCTGGGACTGCGAGGTAAGGGGAAGTGAGCCGGCCCTGGGGCAAGACACACAGCACCACTCACCGGTGGGAGGGCGGCAGGGGCTGCTGGTCTCTGGTCCAGGTGATCACTGGAGGAGGGGAGCCCACAGCGGAGCACTTGAGGGACACAGGCGCCCCTGGGGAGACTGTCTGGTCAATGGGCGTGTAGCGGAACTGTGGGGCGGTCTCTGGTGTAAAAGGATCAAAGAATTAGCGACCCAGAGGGGAAGGTGTTATTATTATATAATTATAATGATAACAATGACGATGATGATGATGATGCAGATGATGATGAAGATGATGATGATGATGATGATAATAATAATAATAATAATAACAATAATAATAATAATAATGATAATTATGATAAGCACATCAACAGTTACAACAGTTACAATTACATTAAAAAAACAATGAAAACGATCTCTTGCGTTTTTTAAATAGAATATGGAAAATTAAGACACTGTAACACCATTTCGCATTGATGTGGTAAAGACTGTAGCTACTTCATCTCCTGACGTTATATTATGCGTATTGAAAGAATATCGAGCTTCGTTGGACTTTTATCTATCATAAAGGACTTGTAGCTACTGCTGGAAATGACCATAAGAGTTATGTACTATGTAAACAAAATTAATAAAGAATAATTAAATAAATAAAGAAATATATAATAATTACAATGCGCGTGACGAAGATAATGATGTGATTTCACGATAACGATGCAAGTTTCCACGAAAATGGTCAGTTTCCACGAAAATGATGTCAGTTTCCACGATAACGATGCCAGTTTCCACGATAACGATGCCAGTTTCCACGATAACGATGCCAGTTTCCATGACAATGATGTCAGTTTTCACGATAATGATGTCAGTTTCCACGAAAATGATGTCAGTTTCCACGATAATGATGTCAGGTTTCACGATAACGATGCCAGTTTACATGATAACGATGCCAGTTTCCACGATAACAATGCGATTCCTTGTTAATGATACAATTCCACGATCCTATGACGAGCGTGGCGATGGCTATACGCCATTGAAGTGTACTTATCATCTACACAGGTACCAGGACGAACCCTACCTAACCAGACAGTCTCTCGATACCAACACAAGTGTTTTCCTTATCTCTTGAGAATATATGGAAAAAAAAGTATATTCTTTCACATATCGCATACTAAATCGCATACTACAGTAGCTTTATGACACGAAAACCCCATACCAAAGCAGTAAGTACCCAAGGCAGCAAGAATAGCAGCACTAGCACTATAAGGTCTGTGTGCAGTAGGTACCTGTGTGCGGGTAATGTGACAAGCCGAGGTCCCGAGACGACCGACGCAATCCACCACCGACAAGTGCCTCGGTGTCCTGCGGGAGGAGAGAAAATGCATCGCAATTAGTGAGTCTTTCACCTATCGTGTGTGTGTGTGTGTGTGTTTGAGTTTGTGTGATGCGAAACAGAGACACTAGTTACCATATTACAAGACTGTTTCATGAGTTAATGACAGATTCTACGAGAATATAATCGCCGCTAGGCACGAAACCTACATCTTCCCATGTTTCCAGGCTCACCTGGCCACGTGAGAGGTCAGCAATGTTAGTGAGCGGCGGCAGGTAGTGAGCCTGCACACCTCCAGGCCAGGCACCTTCCGCCACAAGTCTGGAGGCAGCTTCCACCTCTTCCATCTCCTCCACCTCGTTGTAAAATGCCTCCTCCACATAGAAGGCATGCCGTTCCGTCTCCTCCTCTTCACCAGTAGGGTATTCCAGCTTATCTTCCTTCTTGTCCACATCAGTCTTTTCCGCGGCCTCTGTGTCGATGTGGACAGCATCGGTAGCTTTACCGTCTGTCGCCTCTCCCACGATCCCGCTGCCTGTGTCATGCCGCGTCCAGTTACTGGGGAAATAAGGAACACAATCCAGGGAAAGATAAGAGTCTGGCGTTTATTTGTGTTGCTGTGTTTGTTTACTTGTTTGTACGTCTATATTTAGTCTAAAAGTCTCTCTCTCTCTCTCTCTCTCTCTCTCTCTCTCTCTCTCTCTCTCTCTCTCTCTCTCTCTCTCTCTCTCTCTCTCTCTCTCTCGTATTACATGCTAGTTATCACTGGTCAAGTAACGAAAAGAAAAGTCTCCGATAAAAGGCTACTTCCCATAAGCATATTAAACAAAAATCCACAAAGGGGATGATGACAAAGCGACGCCACCTTGCCGTTGGTTGAGGCCACTGGCGAAGTTACGTGATCCAAGCCGCAGCCAATCAGCGACCTGGCGGCTCTGTGCTCGGCAAGGTGGGTGGGTGCCAGCTGCATGATCGTACCTACCATTCTCTGCTTCTCTTTTCCGTCTCAGCATACATTTCCATCAATCTCTTTTTGCTGGGTGTTGTAATACAGTGAGCCTCAACGTAAGTTAATGGCGGAACCGTCTTTACATCATTAAAATCGCCAGAATCAGTAATCATTGCATTGTGGGTGGGTGATGACGAGCGGAGTAGGATAACAAGCGGGGCGGGGAAAGTGTCGGGTATAAATTACAGGTTCAATCAAGTGTATTTACCAATTATCATGTCCATTACTTTGCATTACCATCTAAGAATGATTCACACAAGTAAAACAGTTTAATTATTTTCAGGAGAAATCGGTCGGAGTCCCAGCAATTAATGAGAAAACGAGAGGAAAGGTGTTGTGCTCGCGGTAATGTAAGTAGGGAAGTAGAGGGGGGGGGGGTGAGGAGGGAGTCAGAG
>JAHFWG010000760.1:3069-18240 GCA_020233015.1 Callinectes sapidus | reverse complement strand
CAGCAGTGTGTATTTTTAGTGTTTTTTGTTATATACTTAACTGACAGATTTTCTTATTTACATTATTGCTGAGTTTTATTGGTCTTCTCATGTCTTCTTTTACTCTCTCTCTCTCTCTCTCTCTCTCTCTCTCTCTCTCTCTCTCTCTCTCTCTCTCTCTCTCTCTCTCTCTCTCACACGCACACACACCAGCAAGTGTCCTTTACTGTCAGTTTCTCCTATTCATATCTTTGGCAGCTACTTTATATTCTCTAAACGTCTTTAATGACTACCACCAGCTCCCCCATTCTCTCTCTCTCTCTCTCTCTCTCTCTCTCTCTCTCTCTCTCTCTCTCTCTCTCTCTCTCTCTCTCTCTCTCTCTCTCTCTCTCTCTCTCTCTCTCTTGAAAAATTAAGTCACTTTAAGCATCCTTGTACCTCCATTTAATGCATTTTTATTCAGGTTTTATTTTTTTCTTCTTTTCTTTTTTTTTCCCCACCACCCATCATGTCATTTCGGTAAGGAGGCATCAAGTGTCTCTCTGATTGCATCACATTACTGTCACTTGCAGCCTTTCATCACCTACTGTGTTGCTGTGTTAGGTTCACTTATCGTTTGCTATGTCCACTCAGTGTCATGACGTTTGCTTCATTGGGTTATATTTGATAGCATATTCTTCCCATCAGCTGGAATTGTGCATGTGTGATGTGTGTCTTGCTTAACTTTCATGCTGTGTGGGTGGTATCTCAAAGGTCTCTCTCACACTATAGGAGTTTTTAGTCAGTGGAAGTCATCTTTGTCTGTAGCCTGAGCTGGAAAGATGGCAAGGAGTTAGACATAAACTAATGACACTACTAATACAGTCATGTTCTCAATCTGTTTTCTCTCTTGATTGTGATGTTGATTGTGTTCCAGAGTTTGTATTGAATGGCAATAACTTAAATAGTCATATTAAGATCAATACTTCTTATACTTACCTTAGATTAGCAGTATCTATTTAGTAGGGACAAACATTTAGCAGAAGAAACATGGTGTGTAGTATGTGTTATTGAGACAAGAAAGAGTAACCAGTGTGCAATATCTAAAAAAAAGAAAGGCACCTCATAAAACAAATGTCATTACTCTTATAAAACAGTGTCTTTGGAAGTAATCAGGTAAACTCATTAAACCAGTCAAGTGGGGTTAAGATGTCACTTTACTATGCAAGCACATAAAGTAAAAACAAGAGAGAGAGAGGGGGGGGGGAGGGGATGGCTATCTTGAGAAAACACCATTGGGAAGAGACAGGGAGTCAAAGTGAGAAACATCATGAGAATGGCAGATGGCACAGACTAGATAGGAAAAGGAAAGAACCAAAAAAGAAAAGATCACAAGAAAGTGGTGTGAGAGAAGAGATGGTGAAAGGGAGAGAGAGAAAGATAAGAGAGATTATGAGATAAAAGATAGTGTGATATAGTAAAAGGAATGCAAAAAAAAATGAGATAAGGATAATGGACAATAAGAGGTGTGGCAACAACTGTAACAGCCACCCTCCCTCCCTCTCTCCCTCTCTCTCTCTCCCCCCCAATCCTTATTCTATTATCACACCTCCATCCCTCTCTTCTTCCCCTCTTCTTTCCTCTCTCATCACCTCCAACCCTCCCATCCTTACCCTCCCCATCACTACTCATCATCATCATCACCAGCAACAGCAGTAACAACATTCTTATCAATCGTTGCCAAGGTGTGTGTATGTGTGTCAAGGTTAGGTGTGTTGATGAGTGTGTTGGTGTATTGCAGGTGGTGGTGGCGGTGGTGCAGAACAACACAACCATGGGAGACCAACAGCCAAAGTTCAAGTGAGTGCTACATGTGTTTTGGTGTGGGTATCAATTTTTTTTCTATTCTTAATCTGTTTTTTTATTTGCCTGGAGTATTTGTTTGTTTATTATTAGTTGTAGTATCATTATTATTTTGCATCATCCTAATTTTCTTGCAGTTTATTTATTGCCCTATTTTGTACACACCTCTCCCAGTAGTGTGTGTGTGTGTGTGTGTGTGTGTGTCATGTCTCAGCCTGTCTATCTACACTAAAACATTTGCCAATAAACAAAAAGCAATATAAAACAAATAAAAATGAGAAAAAAAAAGATTACTCCTTCTCATGTAGCTATTCTCCCCCCAAAAAATATCACACATTTATATATGAACCCCTAAACCATGATCATGTTTTAGCATGTACTGTGTTTGTACCTCTCTTGGCACTGAGTGAATGGAGAGAGAGAGAGGAGGGAGGTTTAGAGAGAGGAGATGAAGGGAGACAGGGAGGTGCATGAGTAAGGGAGAGGGAGAGACAAAGGGGAGATGGAGAGTGGAGAGAGGAAGGGAGGGGGGGAAATGGAGGGTGGAGGTAGGAAGGGAGGTGGAAGGTGGAGGGAGGAAGGGAGATGGGGGATGGAGATGAAGGTTAGAGGGTGGGGGCAGGGAGATGGAGATGAAGGGTGGAGGTAGGAAGGGAGATGGAGGGGAGGTGGGGGAGTTGAGGGAGGATTGAGTAACTAACTGACTATAAAAAAGATCACTGAGAATGTAAACAGTGGAATATAATCTGTCAGATCTTGTACCTTAGCTATGTTTTGACTGGTTTAGTACTCTCTCTCTCTCTCTCTCTCTCTCTCTCTATATATATATATATATATATATATATATATATATATATATAGAGAGAGAGAGAGAGAGAGAGAGAGAGAGAGAGAGAGAGAGAGAGAGAGTATTAAACCAGTCAAAACTCTATCTATCTATCTATCTATCCTAATCATTACTAAATGTCTAAAAAAGAGAGGAAACTGTAATTACAATAGATTTTAAATAGAACACTTAAATCTTAACCCTACACTTAACATGGAAGAGGAACAGATGAAGGGTGACAGCAGCAGCAGGAGAGAAAGAGAGAGGGAGAAGGGGGGGGAGGATTGAGTGGTGGTGGTGGAGGAGAATGGGGAAGGGGATTGTTGGCTCCTGTGTCACCAGACTCGTGTCTCCATAAATTCATGGCATTTGTCCAACATTGTGGTGTGTGTCTGTCTATGTGTGTGTGTGTGTGTGTATATATATATATATATACACACACACACACACACACACACACACACACACACACACACACACACACACACACACTGTATTTGTTTATTTATTTGTTACTCATATTTATTTTCTTTTTTATTAATCTTTTATTTTTTATCCTCTTTTGTACAACAATAATCAATTTTTTGTCTCAATACTATGTGTATTTGCTTCATTGTCTGTTTGTTTGCCTCTGTCTTCACATTAGGAGAACTATTTTCAGATCCTTTTGACATTATATGAATAGAGTTGACTGACTGAAAGTTTGGCACCACTGAAAAAAAAAAAATGTGACAGGAGAGCATTTAAGACCATCACTTAGAACACAATAGCAGAGTAAATAAGAGAAGCTGCAAGAAGCAATGTGGCCTACATGTGGCAATCCCTGTAGTATTTGAAACCTATATACCTACATTGTAGTGAGACAAGGCTATAGGTATCCAGACACTATATACTCAAAGGAAAGGGAATTAGGGCAAGAATACTAGAGAAAATGGAAGGTATATGAAAGAAGACTAAGAAAGAAGAAAAGACTGGTTAGAGACAGAACTTTAACTTATGTAGAGAGTTGGGAGAAATTAAAGAAAACAAGAAAAAAAATATCAGTATATAATACAGAAATGAGTAAGGGAGTAAGTATCACATGTGGTGAGTATAACTTTGTTATTATTGAAATGTCAAGCTTTGCAAAAAAAAAAAAAAAAGAAAGAAAGAAAATGGTGACTATATTCATTGATTTTTTTTTTTTTTTTTTTTTTTTTTACTCATTTGGAAGAAAGCTACACATAAAGAAAAATAAAAGAGATAGATCACAATAAAACATACACACACATACCTAGAAACACACACATTCATTCATTCCTCCACAGCCTCACAATACTATCTCAATACACATACTACTTAGAAACACATGCATACATTCCTCCACAGCCTCACAATACTATCTCAATACACATACTACTTAGAAACACACACATGCATTCCTCCATTGCGTCACACTCACCATTGCATTATCTCCACACAGATTGCTGCCCAAGATCCTGAATGGGGGCATCGCAGGCATTGTGGGGGTGACGTGTGTGTTCCCTCTGGATTTGGTCAAGACACGACTCCAGAACCAACAGATCGGACCCAATGGCGAACGCATGTATAATTCCATGTGAGTGTTGCCTTGGTTGTAGTGGTGATGGTGGTGGTGAGACTTCTGGTGGGTGTCCTGTTGGCTGGGTAATTCATAAGATAATGGTTTTCAAACTTTTTCAAGGCAGTGTGATGGCAATGAAAAGCTGAGAAACCTTTCCTTATAATGTAGAGCTAAGTGTATATCACATCAAATTAAACACACTGCACCAGCAACCTTCCTTTCAAGATGTATAGATGCAAGGGTTACTTTGGTGCATGTGTGTGGGTGGAGGGAATGAGTCTGTACAAGACTTGAAGTAAGAATCATAGGATGGAAGAGAAGGAACATGAAGGCGTTTCTGGAATGTGTAACCTTCCTCTCAGCATGCTGGGGTGTTTCTGCAAGACTTAAAGAGACAAGAAGGTTACTTTGGCTTTTCTGTGCATGTGCTTAGGTTTCAATCATGGAAAGGAAAAGGATTAGCTTAGAGACAGTTTTATGGGGTTTGTAACTCTGCCTCCTCTCCACAGGCTGGACTGTTTCCGCAAGACCTACCGACAAGAGGGTTACTTTGGTATGTACCGTGGCTCAGGGGTGAACATCTTGCTCATCACCCCAGAGAAGGCCATCAAACTCACCGCCAACGACTTCTTCCGCCACCACCTCACCACCAAGGAGGGGTGAGTGTTGGAGTACTGGCAAGGTGGTGGTGTGGTGGTCTTTGGTGTTGAAGGGACATGAGGTGATTAAGTGTGATGGAGAGGTATTTTTTGTATGTTAAGAGGTGTTATAGTAAGGAACAGAAGCTGAAGGAGTATGTAGTGACAGTGGTAGTGAGGAAGTACTGGAAGAGTTTGAATGTTGTGAAGGGAAAGAGGAGTTTTGTGTAATTTATAGTGAGTGGTAATGATGGGGATGGATAGATATATAATGGATGCATACAGATACACACACTAACTTCTCACACCTCTACAAACACAGGAAGCTGCCCATTCAGAGGGAGATGATGGCTGGTGGTCTGGCAGGTATGTGTCAGATTGTCGTCACCACTCCTATGGAGCTGCTCAAGATTCAACTGCAGGATGCCGGGAGAGTGGCAGCACAGGCGGTGGCTAGTAAGTGGAAGAAGAAGCATGAGGAGTGTGAATGTGGCCATAAAGAGTGAGGATTTATTTCAGAAGGGGCTGTCATAGTACAGTGGAGCCATGTGTGCTCTGAAAGCCAAGAATCTAAGGAGAGATTGAGCGTCCTTTAGCCCATAAATTCCTTTAAAACCCCACCTTGTATAAATAAAAAATATGTATATATGGATAGCTATGAAAGAAGTCTTGTCATACATACATATGCCAAAGGTGAGACAAGACACATAGCTTTCACACTGACACTCATTCATACCACTTTCTTAGCCTCTTGGATCCTGATGATGAAGAGGAAGTGTTCCTCCCTCACCTAGTGGGTAATGGCTACCTTGGACTCGAGCTTTGATCTTGCCTTGCTCGTGAAATAAAAGAGAGGGTAAGGGGTGAGAGGGGTGAGATAAGGAAGAGGAGATATGTATTCCGATTCTCAATTTAGTTGAAGCATGCTCTCATGCACTCAACACTCAACACAACTCCATTTATTCCATTAGACTCAGTACTTCAACTTAATTTGTTCAAAATGCCTATTTGAGTATCAAAAAGTTTGACCACTGATACCTATTAATCAGACCATTCATTCTAACCTTAGCAAAACCTTAAGTTTACAAAAGTTTTGATTTATTTTTTTTAATATCAACAATTTTTCTGTTTCTTCCACTGGGTCATGTTGCTTGAGATATTTTTTCACATCCATTGCCACATCAGCTCCCTTAATGGCCTCCTAGTTCTTCAGTATGGTGGCTACTGTAGATTTTGCTATACAATACTCAGCTGCAAGACTTGCGATTCTTGCTCCTTTCTCATATTTATCAATACTGATTTTTTTCGTTAATTGGTCGTCACTTCATTCTTCCTTTTAGGCTCATCTTCATCACTAATAAGCCTCTTTGGTGCCATTGTAAGTTTCTAAATGAAAAAGCACTGATAGAGTGCAGGAGAATGTTGTTATTCTCATGACCACAGCAGGACAACTAGGGAGAAGCCTGGAGCCTTTGCTTACAACCACATGTGCAGACATTCAAGTACCAATTTCAACTTACAAGACATTCAAGTACCAATTTTGACTAATAAGACATTCAAGTACCAAGTCTTCACTGTAAATATTTTGTAACTAGCCTAAGCATGCATGATCATACTAGACTCCACACACACTGTTTCTCTCTTTCAGGTAGCAATGCAACCCAAAATCTCACTCACCAGCACACATCCCCTCCTACCTATTAACTGTTTCTCCCTCCAGGTGGTGGTAATGCTGCTGCTGTGCCAAAGATCTCTGCCACCTCCATCACTCTGCGTCTGCTGCGGGAGAAGGGCATCGTTGGGCTGTACAAGGGCACCGCCGCCACCATGCTGAGGGACGTCTCATTCTCCGTCGTGTACTTCCCACTGTTTGCTCATCTCAACTCCCTCGGCCCCCGCAAATCTGACGGATCAGGTGGGTTTGTGTACCTCATGATACTGAGGACTTTGAAAGATTTGAAAAATATTACCTTCTCTAACACACACACACACACGCACACACACACACACACACACACATCTATAAGAAAATAAGGAAATTATTGTTATGTTTACACTTGGCAGTTCCTGTATGAAATGAGCTGACCTATTTTCACCCATTAATACATAATACCCATTTTCTCATACATAGGTGGAAAAAGAAACATGAGATGAGAAATTATAATTAAAGTTTTTCATGTTCAGTGAAAGAAATTATATTAACACTACATAATTACAAGCATTCACACATATTAATCTCCAAAAAGAAGACGTGCCTCTAAAAATTTTAAGTAACACAGCTTCTCATCACTGAAGACACTCACTGTTGTTTTATTCATTACAGGGGAGGCAGTATTCTGGTGTTCCTTCCTGTCTGGCTGTGCTGCAGGCTCCTTGGCAGCACTGGCAGTGAACCCCTTTGATGTGGTGAAGACACGCCTGCAGCTCTTGACCAAAGGCAGCAACGAGACCCAGTACCGAGGGATTGCACATGCCATTCTGTGAGTATGACAGCCACTGGGAAGGGCAAGAAGTGTGGATGTGGAGAATGTTCAGTGCTGTGTGTGTGTGTGTGTGTGTGTGTGTTGGTTTGCAGCAACTATTCATCTTTCATCTTATTGATCACACACAGTGAACACCCATTAACTTGGTTATGGTTATAAGAGAGTCAGTGATTTTTGTACTAAGCCAGTTGGTTACACTTAATTTGAAAGGTTTGGTTAGGTTTCTTTGGGAGACAAAGCATTCATACAGCATTAGCACTTTTTACCTGTTGCTTTGTTTTTTTCTTCCTATTGTGTTCTTTGTCTTGCTCCTCTCTCACTCAACATCAACTCAAAGTGCTCCACAGTTCACTTCACCCCACCTTTCCCTCATCTCACAAACCACACCCCTCCTCCACAGCACAATCCTGAAGGTGGAGGGACCAAAAGCATTCTTCAAGGGTGGCGCCTGCAGGATGATTGTCATTGCCCCGCTGTTTGGCATTGCCCAGATGGTGTACTACTTTGGTGTGGGGGAAGCCATCCTGGGGTACAAGAAGTGAGAAGGAAGCACAGTCAGCAGCACCACCCACAGGAAGGAGGAGCCAAGTTGTCACCAGCCTCCAGGACTTCAGGAATCTGTGAAGGAAACGAGGGCAAGCCGGATGGGTATTTGGGGTGTTGTGAGGTTGGTGGCACATTAGTTGTAAATTCTGTGTGGTGCACCAGGGAACAGCAATAGGTATACTAGTAATGTAGGGAAGGAGTTTGGGCAAGACTCAGTTTGTCCATATTGTTTTTTTGTTGTACTGCCATATGTATGTACAGTGATGAGTTTTATTTAGTATTTTTCTATTTTATTTTTACACCAGTAGCATATGAAAAGTATTAAACTCATAAGTAGGTTCCTGTTTTTGATAGATTCTTGCCTTGTTTTTTACTCAACATAATTAAAAAAAAAAAGTATTTAGACTAGGTTTTATGAGCAGGTGATAATATGCTTCATACAGTATTAAATAGAACAGTCCATCTTTTTACTAATATCCACATCAGAATTGAACATTTTGCTTCAATACTCACTATCAATATTATCACACTAAGCTGCTTGGCACAAGAATAAGATGCATTAGGGCCAATGACATAAACTATTAGCAATAGTGGAGTGTAGCAAGACTGCCAAGTGTCCTGTAGGTAGCCTGGCCTGGAGTGAGCTCACAATTGGGGAAGGCAGAGATGTGTACCAAACATTCCTGTCAAGCTTGAGTTGCACAGAGGCAGTGTTTCCCTCTCCACACACTGCAGTGATTCCATAGCAACCTGGGTGGTGATGCTCACTCTAGAAAGTATGTAAATAGTGGCTTATCAAGGCTGAAGTATGTGTGTGTGTTGAGAGAGAACATAAAATCTATCCCAAATATATTTTTATTTGAGACACTTAGATGCTAAACCAAGTCAAAGCACCCTCGTCCTCCTCCTCGTCCTCCTCCTGGTGTGATCCTTGAGTGCCAGTCTAGAGGTGCCGTGTGTATGTTCTCTTCTGTGTGGTATTCCTTGTAGCTCTTTCCTCACCATCCTTCATGCTGCATCCCAACTGTAGTACAAATAGGCTGTCCTCCCTAGTGAAGGTCCCTCAGTGTCTGTGTGTGTGTGTGTGTGTGTGTGTCTGGGAGGGGCTATGGTGTGGACTGTGAGGCATTGTTACTAAGCTCTCTAATCTGGCTGTTTTCAGAGTGTGTGATATTGGGGTTAGCAAAGTTAAATTAAAGTTATCTATTCCTAATTGTGAAAATTTCTTTTGTTAGAAATCTTGAATTTAAAGTGTGAAGGATTGCTTGCAAAAACTTGGATGTATGTTTGTCAGCCTGATTTATAAATATTCTCTCTCTCTCTCTCTCTCTCTCTCTCTCTCTCTCTCTCTCTCTCTCTCTCTCTCTCTCTCTCTCTCTCTCTCTCAAATTTTTTCATTAATCTGCCTTTTACATAATATTTACTGAGCAACAAAAAATTGATATTATTCCATAGAGGAAGTTCCACATAACAGGCCACTCCCAGACCCTCCCTGCACACTCAGCCTCTTTACATGGCAATACACGTGTCTCCGTGGTCCACAGAAGCCCTCCACTGAACCGGTCATCCAAATCGTTCTGAGTCACTGCTTCTCATGTTTTGAGTACCTCCTCCTCAGTGTTCTGGTACAAATCAATTTATTATTGTTCACTGTTGGGTTTTAAGTTTTTATGTACATTAGTAATGAGGTGGAGAAAGATACTTGTATAAGTAGTCTTATTTAGGTGATTATATCTGTTGTTGTTATGTTTATCATGAAAAGTGTTTTAAATTTATGTTAAGTCTTTCTGGTTCCTCTTCCTCCTTTCATTAGTTGTTATTGTCCTTTTAGTGCAAGAGTTAAATCATAAGTTGTTTACAGTCTGTACATGCCAGAAGGCCACATGCTGTTGTGTGCATGAAAGCATTCTTTACCATTTAAATGATTTATACATTGGAGATCCAGCTCTGAAAATAAAGCTGAGGTCTGTGTAGATGTTTCAACAAGTGCTCAGTATTGATTTACCTGCCATATCAAAGTGATCATCAATGTTTCCTAGTCTCCCCACCACATATATACACCCATAGGCTTGTGTTGCGTAGGTGTGCCATAGCCTGTGTTACCAACCATTTAGATCAGTGCTGTGACAAGTGCCTCATCTGTACTCAGTGCTGCCCACTTGGGTCTGTATTAAAAGGTACCGTATGTCTGTGGAATACATGAAGGTTGGTGCTTCCAACACATAATGCAGGCATTGTACTACCATTCATTGGAACTCTGAAACCTGATCACATACTGTACATCACCTGTGGCCAAGACCAACTTGCTGGCTGTCAGTAGCACAGTTTGCCTTGTAGTAGTGCAGCAGATGGACCTGAGGCATTGCCACACTGTACTATAGTGGTGTACTGCAGGGACACTGCTGCTGCTGCCAGTCCTGTCTCTGCAGGCAAGGTCAAACTGCTGCAACACATCTTAAAAGTAACATCTTAATATACTATGATAAGTATTTAGAGTACAGTCTATGTATTCTATAAGCTTCAGAGTGCAGTTAATGCATGTATTATACTGTACCCATATGTTAAAAAAATATTTTCTTATAGCCAAACAAAAATTTTGTGGCTTTTGACAAATTACTTGCACTTGTTACTTTGGCACTTCTTTCACAGCACTTACTGTGATGCCACATGAGTAGCTAAGGGATTGTAGAGGTGACTGGAACCAACAGAGGCTGCATTAGCAGAGATGTTTATCCGTAAAGATGTTCCAGACACAATAGATGATAAGTAGTGATGCTTGGATGTGTAGGTGAATACATTGTTGTACATCTGTTAATACATAGTTCATATAAGAATGTGGTTGTGACAATAATTTACTGTATTGGATTGGAAGGCCACTAAGTTAATAGTGGCAGTACAAGACACAGATGCCGGGGAAGGAATGGGATGCCAAGGACAGATTCAAGCTTCTTTGTGCATAGCATTGTAGATGATATCACTATTTACTTAGACACTGTACTTTAGTCAGATTATGTTCTTTAAAAAAATTTGCAGCTGATCTTCACACTTTTCAGCAGACTTATTCCACAGTCATGTTTGCACTGTGTGCACGCTTTGCTTGTTTACTAATGACAAAACTGGTAGATTCCTCATCTTGCATGACAGGAGGAAAGATCCAAGGCTACTTTAACATGTTGTTATCACTGAGCTGTGAATTAGGTGGTTTATTTTCTGGGCAAAAGTTCAAGGCAGCTTTTAGTGTTTCTTGCTGTGATGGTAAGTGCTTCCTTTGTGGCAATGTTTAGTTCTTCCATCAGTAATAGTGTTGCTCAAACACTTTACTCAATTGTTCTTTCTTGCATTTTAGTTTGGAATGTTTATGTATAAATGTGCCTTCAAGGGTACTCTGTGCTTATAGTCTTCCACACCTAATCTTGCACCTTGCCAGTGCCACAGTTATATATGATATGATATAAAGTTACTTTGTTGTAATCAATGCCCACAAACATGCTGTTCACTTTTCAAGGTGTCTCAAACCTTTACCCGTACAATGCCAGTATTTTCCTGCTGCATGAACTTCGTAAATAAAGTGTGACTATTGCCAGCAGGTGTTCACTTCTAAAAAAAGAACAAGATGTTTGTACACCAAAAAGAAATGTAACATTAATCTCAAACTTCTCAGGGGAGGCATTCCTGTGTCCTTAACAATTCAGTCTGTTCACACCTAATACATCACTGGAAATTAGTGCAATAATACATATCTATAATCCAGAACAGAATTGTACCATAAAATGATAATTATTATTTCTTTCCTTTCCACATGTGATGAATTCAAGTGTTATAATAGCTCAAGGCAATGTATGACTGCTATTGAAAGAGGAAAGGTGCAGCATGGAAAGTGTACATCATGCTCAAAAAATATAAGAATTGCTTGATTACTCTTTCATTACTAATGCTAAAGCAGCTCAATGCTTGATTCTGTAAGTTTGATTCTTCCAACTTTTTAAAATCATATTCAAAACTAAAAACTCCTCACATTTCTGTTTAGCAACATTTGAACAAGTAGTCATGCACTATGTAGCTAAGTATTCTTGTAATCAGGGATGTGTGTCTTTTGCCAACACAGGAATCTTGGGTGATCCACAGATCACCCAAGATCAGAGTCTTTTCTGAAATATTTCATGATGTAAATAGTGAAGTAATAAAGTGAAGACAACATAAATATTGAAAACTTAAAATGACCTGGGCTTCCATTGAAGTATTAGCTCAGCAGACAAGAGGACTCTCCTCCCCTGCAGCTGTCCTGAGGAAGGAACAATGGAGTGACACTGTGAGGTTCAACTGTATTTGCATATATAAAATATAAATATCACAAAGCAAACGTTTGTCATGTGACTGTACACGGTCGTCATCCACTCAGAAGTGAAGCTTTATGAAGGTCTTGGTTGAAAATGCAACATTTGGCAATTGATCAGTCGTCAGGCTACAAGGTAAATTCAGTAATGTCCACTGACTAGAGTTATGTTCTCTATTAAAAAAATAATGCAGAAGTGAATATCCAATCTTTCCTTCCAGAATACCTCTTTATATGTAAAAATAGGAGATTTACAAGTTAAGGGGCTACAGAAATCATGTTCTATGTAGCAAAAATACTCCAGATTGATTATTTGAGGCAAAGTGGTTACATTCTTCTGCCTGCCAGCCAACAGCCAGCCAGTGTCCACCACACAACAGGATGTCAGCACCTGCCTGCAAGCCTTATCAGGCCCACCACGCACTGCTGTCCTCTCCCTCAGGCTTGCACTACTCACAAAGCCTATTAAACAACACCACTGGCATAAGCAATTCTGGAATAACTCTCACATCCATCAAACTCATTGCTGCAGTGGTTATATTCACTCAAGCTCATTATTATGAGCATTTTTCATTTGGTCTGTCTACACACACACGCTACAGTTCATGAGTGTTACTTTCTGGCCACATTTGTCATCTTGTTAAATATCTGCCCTTGATTGCTTTCCTTTGTACATTACTACTGTCTGCTGGTTCATTATTCACACTAATTAGAAAAGAATCCCATAACTTATAAATCTCAAATTTTCTTTCCCTAAAAAAATAAATAAATAAATAAAAAATATGAGCAATTTATCGTGTATTATCTGTCATCTTCCATTGGTAATGCCACTGTCTATCTCTGGACTAATATTACATCCAAAACGTACAAAACACTGGGATGGTTCGTCATGTCTTGATGGAAGGGATTAAAATCTACATGTATGAATAATAGTAATAAAATTAATTAAAAGTTACAGTATTTTTGTCATATAAAAGTACTGTATCAAGAATTAATTCCAGCAATGAATAAGATCAACAGTAAGCAAGCCACTCAGACTCATGACACAGATCTCAATTCCTCTGTTATCCTGAGGTCATGTGTTGTTATATTCTAACATTTTTAAAGGTTTCCTGTGCCACATTTACACATGAGGCAGGAAACCAGCAGGAGGAACACCTTGCTGCTCAATCAAATTTCCTAAAACATCATTTCAACTAAATGTGGCCATGGCAGTGAATGTGCACAAAATGTAATGTAGCTTCCAGAATTAAGTTTTTTCGAAGAGATGTTACCTGACTTTTTTGCATTCAAGTTTCTTGTTGAGTGAGACACACTCCCTCTCAGTCCAGCAGTGCCTGCCACTTACTCCCTCTGGCAGAAAGAGACCAGCAGAGCCATGTACATGTTGAGTCACTTTCCTCACTGCGTGAGTCATCTGGAAAAAACTGCCTCACACAGAACACTGCAGTTGTCCTCTCATTGTACTATTCCACACACTCAACACGAGCTTTGAGCACGCCACTCTTATCTACTGTGGCCGTTGACTCTCACACTGGCTCGAGTTGCTGCTGCTGCCGCTGCCGCCACGCCTCCCTTCTCTGAGGTCATCATGGAATCTAGGAACTGCGTGAGGAGTTTCACCAGTGAGTGCCGCTTGAACCTGCCTGCCTCGTGCACCACTTCCTTCACCATCCTGAGCCGGGACTCATAGGAACCCTGCACCGTGTTCAGCTGGTCAAACAGTGACCGGAAGTCTGAAAAGAAGCACACAGACACATGTGAGGTGACTATGATCCTGATGTCTGGCATTTCATCACCTATATATTAGCAATCCTACATTGAGTGACCCAGAAAAAGCAGCACTCACCAATACACACACCACTGACACTCTTAGACCCATCAGCCCTTGGTGGAAAGGGAGAGTCTTATGGTCTGCCCTACTACACTTCAGAAACTTTGGCATAGCACAATTCTCTAAATACTTACATAACAAGGACTAACACACACACACATACATACGCTACTTTACTACTGCTGCTTCACAATGAGTGCTTTCTATCCCACATTTCATTTGTGACTGAAAAACTAATAAAGATGGGTTTGTAGTCATCCTAAATTCATTCTGTCTCCCCTCCCACCCCTCCATGCAGACATTCACTCAGCCACACACAGCACAAGGAAAGACTCACCTCTGCCAGGCTTCTTCACCAGCTTGAAGCATTTCATCTTCAGCTCCTTGTTGTATGTCTTGGTGGCCTGTGTGTCAGAGGGCGGCGGTGCAGCCGTGGCAGTGGTGACAACAGGGGCTGCCGGACTGGTGGTAGTGGTGGTTATGGTACTTGTAGTTACTATAGTATTTGCAGCAGTAGTAGAAGTAGTAGAGGTGGTTGTTGTGGCAGTGGTGAGAGTACTGCTGGTGGTGGCAGGTCCTCTTCTCTGTTCAGTAGGGGCCACAACACCATTCTTCTCTGAGGGTAGCTCCTCGCTTGGGGGCTCTGGGGGCGGCGTGAGGCTCGGAGCTGGGGGAAGGGTCTCATACTCGGCATCGTAAATTTCTAGGCTGCTGGTGCTGCTCTGGCTCACCTCTTCGTCCCGCAAGGAGGGTGGAGGTGGAATGACATCTGGTTGTGAACATAAGAGAGAAATTAAGGTTTTGTAGACACTACCACCAGAAGAATCCACCTTAACTCTTTCACTGCAATGTATACCACAACACAGTCCTAAAGCAGTGAAATATTAACAAAAATCGACAAGGAAGATAGAAAAGATAATCAAAAAAGAGTGTACCAGTCTTTAATTAATAGAATGGTTTGAGATGGCAGTGAGTTACTACGGCAAAAGATCTGTGCTGATTTGTTAATGAGGAAGATAAACGAAATGCAGGAAAAGTGTTAACTGATTGTAAGTGAAGATTTAAAATTCATTATATAAAATACATTACAGCATTACACATACAGGAT
>JAHFWG010001584.1:0-13839 GCA_020233015.1 Callinectes sapidus | reverse complement strand
CTTCCATCTCCTTCTTTATTTCCTCCTCCTTTTCCTGCATCTAGTGACTTTTCCCCTTTCTGGCAAGTTTGAGAAGTATTACGGTGTGCTGAACGATAACATGAATATTTACCATTGGTCTTGTTCCTTATTTTGTCAAACTCTCCTCTGTATCATCATTATTGTGTTTTTATTATTACAAGATCATTAGGTACAGGGAATTATATTGAGAGAGAAAGAAAGAAAGAGGGTAGATATTACATTGAGAGAGAGAGAGAGAGAGAGAGAGAGAGAGAGAGAGAGGAGGGAGGTGGGCAGGGGGGAGAGAACAGCAGCGCCATCCCCATCACAAGTCACAACACGCCATCGAACATGTGTGCTACAGTGCATTCTCCTGTAAACCCTCAGCGTGTCCCAGGTTTGCGGTGTTTGAGGGCGGCATTGTCCCAGCAGCCTGTGCACACCTGTCCCGCTGCTCTGCTGGGCATCAATAAGCTCCGTGCAGGACGCCACACCATACCTGACAGCCTGGCACAGGTGAGGTGGGGCGGCCGGTGAAGGGTTTTGGTGATGAATGGTACGTGGTGTGGCATAGTATGTTATTGCTGAGGTGAAGTTGTGTGTAGGTATTTGCAGTGGCGGCTCGGCAATAGTAGGGACTGCAAGACTGTGAACTCCAGGTAAGTTTATTGTCTGTCATCATCATCGTATGATTTTCCTTGAGTCTTGGCTGATTTATCTCTTTAATTGTGAGAGTTTTGCCTCAATGAGTCTTTTTTGTCACTTTCCTAGTATTTTTTACCAACTGCATTATAACAAAGAAATAAGTAAATGAAATAGATGAGTAAAAGAATTTAGCCTTTTTATTATGGATGTCGCTTGTTGATATTACCAGCACTGTTGAAACTATTAATTGTAGCTATGGATGCACAGAGAGAGAGAGAGAGAGAGTTAACATTTCTATACCAGTTCACCTCGTAAAATTGAGAATAAAATTACCCTGTGTATTCAAGCTTCCCCTCAATTCTTTAACACCCTTCCTATTTGTAGGTATATATGTTTGTATTTATTTTTGCCCTTTACCGTACAGATCTGAGGAAATGAAGATGAGACATTGAGTGATGGAAGAGCAGAAGCAGAAAGAAAAGAGAAGGAGGAATCAGGAGAGAAGAGCTCAAAGACAGCAGGAAAGGAGAGAAAATAAACGAGGCAAAGGGAGGAAAGGATGCAGCGAGAATAAAGTAAATAAAAAAGATAGAAGGCAGGCAAAATAAGAATAGAAATGGTAAGGAGAGAGAGAGAGAGAGAGAGAGAGAGAGAGAGAGAGAGAGAGAGAGAGAGAGAGAGAGAGAGAGAGAGAGAGAGAGAGAGAGAGACTTAACCCCCTTGATATTATAACGTTCTTTGCATATAACCTACTCGATTTCTTAGCTGTGTCAAGAGAAACATGGAAATATACAACTATTACTACTGTTTGGCCTCGTTCTTATGGCATATTACTTGTTATTTTTCGCTAATTAGGCCTATTTTGACTATTATGGGGGTTTATATTTATTAATCTATTGTCTATCTTTATTCTTTGTATATAACCTACGTGATTTCTTAGCTCTGTGAGGAGAAACATGAAAATATGCTACTACTTTTTGCTCCCAGTGCGGGTAGACATGACTTACGGTCGGCCTTGTTCCTTCCTGATATTAACGTGTTTTTTCTTTCGCTAATTCGATTTACTGTGACGTTTATGGGGTTATATACATGTTTATGTATTGTCTGTCTATGTTCTTTGCATATTACCTACTCGATTTCTTAGCTGTGTCAAGAGAAACATGGAAATATACGACTGCTTTTTGCTCCGAGTGCTGGTAGGACTACCGGTCGGCCTTGTTTCTGAATTCATTTTCGCGTTGTTTTCATTAATTCGCTTTACTTTGACGTTTATGGGGTTATACATTGATTTATCTATTGTCTATCTATGTTTTTTGCATACTACCTACTCGATTTCTTAGCTGTGTCAAGAGAACCATAGAAAAATACGGCCACTTTTTTGCTCCGAGTGCGGGTAAACATGACCGTCTGATTTGTTCCTTCCACTTATTTCACGAGTGTTTTTTTTCCCCAATCAAGTTAATTTGTGGCGTTTATGGGGTTATGTATATTCCTCCATTGTCTATCTATGTTCTTTGCATATAACCTACTAGATTTCTTAGATGTGTCAAGAGAAACATGGAAAAATCAATCACTTTTTGGCAGCTGTTAAAATAATATGCTAGTTCCAGGCCAGCCATGAGGGTGGGGTGTGGGGTGTCCTGGATGGAGGTGAGTCAGTGTATTCTGGGGTAAGGTACGGGGAACTGCACTGCGTTTAACCTATTGAAAAGCCTCAGGTTAAACGGATACGGACGATTTTTACCTGAAAAAAAACAGTCTAGTTAAAGTAAATACCGGTATTTCACGATGTTTTTGGCACTGTAGTGGCGTATTAAGACGATCTTTACCTGAAAGAGAAAGTTCAAGTGACCAGCGGGAGTTCACGAGTGTTTTTGAGTGGTTTTGATGGCAGAATAAGAAGACTGTGCTAGTTTATTCAGTGTCCAAGTCATCTAATTCCTGCATTGAAGCTGCAAGATGGAGTAACAGATAGTGGATTGTGCTATTACACCCACTTCCCTTGCCGTGTGTCAAGGTATATGTAAGGTGAGTCACCAACCCCCACCCGCGGCGCTATCTTGGATTCTTATTTTATCGGTCATTTTAAGCCATATCTCTCAATCATTACAGGCTCATCTTGCCACAGTATGCAGCCATTGTACTAAGCTTTCATATGAGCCATTCAGACATAGCTTTCGTGGTCAAGTTTAAGTTTAATGAAGGTGGGAGTGAGATAGGAGGAGGGGCCGTACCCCACCACGGACCCTCCGCCAGCCGGCTCATATATCAGGATATTGTCTTCGTTTCTGGACTGTATATTTGGGATCAATAGTCAAATTTAACGCTTTCTATGAATACTGCAGTGTGTTTCAAGTGATTTGCGTGCGTGTAAGGGATGGAGATCGCTGTGGTTGGAGTTATCAGGGTGGAAAATAAGGGGGAATTTTTGCGTTAAATTTCTTGGAACGCCAAATGCACTTTTTTATTTGAGGCTGTATCAAGTTGTTATTAATTGCAAGAGGTAGTCCATATACAATGATGTTTTATGCCTAAAGTTCAGAGAAATGAGTGGAGAGGAAAAGTGTTATTTAGCGGGGTCAAAGTTACATTAAAAACTTAATTATCAGCCTATGAACAATTCATTTCTGCCTCTATCTCACTCTAAAGTGTTTGAAATAATTAAAATTAATTAATCGATTGTTTTGAAATGGGTTTTGGTTCCTCTGAGGTGGTAGTTATTGGATATTTAACGAGTTTTAAAAATGGTCATATTTTCATAAAATGGTTTTTTTCCCGTGGAATTTCTTTACAATTACTGTTGTTAGAAGTGTGTTTATACTTTGGGAATTAGTTATCCTATTTATCACGTCGGATCAGATACAATAGGTTGATCTAAAGGCGTTTTATCGAGGGGTCATTTTTAAAATGGTTTACACTACGTAAATATAAAGCACCTGTGACGTGTTCAGCCGTGACGTCATCAGCTGTGACGTCATCAGCTGTGACGTCATTGGGCAGGCGCCTCCCTGCCTCCTTGCCTTCCTGACTTATATGCCATATATAGCATGAGTTACTGTATGTTTACTGTGTTTGCATGTGTGTGTGTGTGTGTGTGTGTGTGTGTGTGTGTGTGTGTGTGTGTGTGTGTGTGTGTGTGTGATGCTGTAACACTGTTATATTGGCCCTCTCCATATCTAGCATTGTTTAGTGATTTTTTCGGGTTTTTTGAGGTGAGTGAGTGAGTGTGTGTGTGTGTGTGTGTGTGTGTGTGTGTGTGTGTGTGTGTGTGTGTGTGTGTGTGTGTGTGCTGTAATACTGTTATATTGGCCCTCTCCATAACTAGCATAGTGAAGCTAATTCTGGGGGATTTTGAGGTGTGTGTGTGTGCGTGTGTGTGTGTGTGTGTGTGTGTGTGTGTGTGTGTGTGTGTGTGTGTGTGTGTGTGTGTGTGTGTGTGTGTGTGTGTGTGTGTGTGTGTGCGCGTGTGCGTGTGTGTGATGCTGTAATACTGTTATATTGGCTCTCTCCATAACTAGCATTGTGAAGCTATTTTTCGGGGATTTTGAGGTGTGTGTGTGTGTGTGTGTGTGTGTGTGTGTGTGTGTGTGTGTGTGTGTGTGTGTGTGTGTGCTGAATCATTGGATGGATTGGAGATAGATAATAGTTAGAAATCTCTTAGTATATTTATGTTTGCTACAGGACCTGCCACATACAGACCTGATATCTTGTAGCATCTTCTTCCCTTCACCTCTTGTGTTATAACTGAATGAGCTCTCTCTCTCTCTCTCTCTCTCTCTCTCTCTCTCTCTCTCTCTCTCTCTCTCTCTCTCTCTCTCTCTCTCTCTCTCTCTCTCTCTCTCTCTCTCCAAAGGTTTTTTGCTGAAACATTTGTATTTCATGAGTTTTTCCATAACAAGTGTTGGAATGTGTTGCTATGGTTTTGTATATGGCCGTTTGTGTTGCTGGGAGGAGAGGAGGAGGAGGAGGAGGAGGAAGAGGAGGAGGAGGAACATCGTCATGCTGTTTTTCTTCTACTTATTTCTTAGACTATAATTATTCCTGCATTGAACTCCCCATCTAATCTCTTGTGCTCTTTCCTGCAGGTTTGAGAAGTATTACGGTGAGGAGCTGCTGCACGTGAGGCTGGTGGCCAGGAGCTGCGCTGTCAACCTGGTGACTGGCGGCCCCTTCACCTCCGCTACGCTGTCCACCCAAAGACACTAGTAAGTTCATATTTACCATTGTAATGTGATTTTTAATGGTATATTGAGGCATTTTCAGGTATATATGTCGTGTGTGTGTGTGTGTGTGTGTGTGTGTGTGTGTGTGTGTGTGTGTGTGTGTGTGTGTGTGTGCAGAGTCAATAGGTTGGAGATAATTGGTGGAAATCTGTTGGTATATTTATGTTTGATACTGGAGCTGCCACATGCAGGTCTGATATCTTCTTGCATCTTCCCTTATTTTCTCGTGTTGAAACAGAATCAGCTATCTATGTGAATACTGTTTACTTATTAACATTATTAATTTGCTTCCCATCTTTCCCCAGCGCCGCCTCCACCGTCCCTCCTGTTCCCCGTGACTGGCCAGGTGATCCTCCTTGATGTCTGTTGTGCCGTGGTGGGACAGGCAAGGACAAGGTAAACTATTTTCTGCCTTGTTTGTTTCTTAAGAATTATGTTCTCTTTACTGTTTGACTAGTGATCTCCCTAAAATTTCATAGTAAAGTTATTATTACTCGATCATAAATTCTATCCTTCCATCTGTCCATCAGCAGGACACAATCTCCGTGTACACAGCCATTCTCTCTTCCTCAGTGACACTCCACACTCAATTATCTCCCTCTGTCATTGAACATCCTCACTGTCTTTCTTCTACTTATTTCCTAGACTATAATTATTCCTGCATTGAACTCCCCATTTAATCTCTTTTGCTCTTTCCTTCATACTCGTAGAGTCAGATAGGCAGATACGTACAGGCCGTGTATAAGACGCGTTCAGAGCAAGGTGTCCGTGTGCCGGTCGCGGCGGCGCGCCGTCAGTAATCCTTACACGCCGGTACGCACTAGTTCTCGCGGGGCTCACGATTTGAGACGCTTGCTTAAGTCTGTGTGGGGTTTTGTTACCCCTTTTCCGGGTGCATCATGAGTGATTGCGACGATCCTGTACCTGAAGGAAGTGGATACAGTACTCCACCTAAAAAGAAGAAGAAATGGTACCAGCAATCTTTTAATGAAGAATGGCTGAAAAATCCTTGTGGGCCTGTTAGCTTTTCCACATTCGTCTGCATGTGTGGAACGAGTATTTTCGCAGCTGAACATGATAAAAACAAAACAAACAAACAGGCTTTGTGTGTCCACCTCGTCAAACAGACTTCTTGCCAAACAAGCGATCAGCATCCCTCATCAGAGACGTAAAAAGTGGGCAGTGTTACCGCAGATGTGCTGAGCGAGAACGGCAAGAGAAGGAGAGGGTGGCAACACTGCATCCAATTGTGGGGGATGCCATTGAGAGCGAAGCAAATGAACCCCCAACTTGTGTATATTATCTGCAGTAATACTAAGTTAAGATTTCATCTTATTTCATACCCTGTTTTTTGTTAATTACATATTTATTGTCTTTTTTTAATCTTGGGAATTTCTGGTCGATCTTGGATTTTTTTCGGAGTCAGTCTTGGGAAATTCGAAATTCGCCACTGGTCACCCTGGCAATGAGCTCCGTCAAGACAAACATAATGGCGTGACAATGAACAGTGGTGGTGAGGTGTCCTGCTGCTGCTCCTTCCCATGCCTCGCCTCTCCTCCTCCTCCTGCTGCTGCTGCTACTTCAGTCAGCACAGGTAACTATCAAATACCCTACTTTGTTCATTATCAGTGGTATATAATTGTTGGGAAATTTTTTTCACGCCTGTTCACACTTAGGCAGGTACACGAGGTCTCTCTCTCTCTCTCTCTCTCTCTCTCTCTCTCTCAGTATAGCGTTCCTTGTCGAGTAAAGAAACATGAATAAAAGCAGTATCTAGATCAAATAAGCCTAAGTGTGCCTCTTAATGTTATTTTCGGCCTTTGCCTCTTACGTACATAGAAAGAAAATTAAAAATGATGTGAGGGAAAGCAAATATGAACCTTAACCCCTTCAGTACTGGGACACATTTTTACCACGAGTTTTGGATATGATTAGACGGTTTTATTGACATTAGCAAGGGTCTATGGAGGTGAGAAGATTAATGGCCAGAGTCTGTACTGTTTTAACCCTTTCAGTACTGGGACACATTTTTACCACGAGTTTTGGGTGTGATTAGACGATTTTATTGACATTACCAAGGGTCTATGGAGGTGAGAAGATTAATGGCCAGAGTATGTACTGTTTTAACCCCTTCAGTACTGGGACACATTTTTATTACGAGTTTAGTTCTTTACTTTAGACAAGTAGATTAAAGATCGGTAAATGCAAACATGAATATTTTTTTTACTTGCTTATCTGTTTATTTTATTTTTTGAGAGGCTGCACCATCAGAGAGAGAGAGAGAGAGAGAGAGAGAGAGAGAGAGAGAGAGAGAGAGAGAGAGAGAGAGAGAGAATAGACGACTACTAATGTCCCTCTAACACGAACATTGAGTTATTTAGTGTACATTAGAATACCTCCACAGTGCACACATGTTATAATTATTGTAGTGGTTAGTTGAGGTGTCTGTGATGAGAGAGAGGGTGGTGTGGTGTAGCAGTTGTGGTCTGTAGCAGTCAGTGTACGTACTGTGTCCACCTCGTCTCTCTGTCTACGTACACCGCCTCGCCTCGCTCAAGAAAGACAGGTGACACCAGAGAGAGAGAGAGAGGGGGGAAGGGGAGGGTGGAGGGAAAGGTTGTAGTAATGAAGGAAACATTCATTAAGAATATAGGAGGAGTGTTTAGAAGGCACAGGAACATTCCATTCTCATGTTAAAATAGGAATGTGATGTAGTGCATAGTGTGTGTGTGTGTGTGTGTGTGTGTGTGTGTGTGTGTTTATATATATATATATATATATATATATATATATATATATATATATATATATATATATAAGATTATATTAGAAAAGTGTTCAGTTAAGTGTGATTACAGTGCTTCTATAAAAATTATGTTTTTTTTTTTATTATTATTACCAATTAGTATGATAAGAGTAATAATGTGAGCAGTCCGTGAGTGACGGCACGGCACAGCAGCACGGCATACCTGCGCCATGCATGCCTGGGCCACACTGGACCTGCAGCCCCTGGTCTGGTGCATTTATTAGTGGTGCCTGCATGTACTGCGTGTATAGGCGTAGTACAAGCACAAATAAACTAATAAAACACACAACACAAAGGTGATGATGATGAAGTAGTACTATACTGTACTGCACTGTTCCCAGCAGGGTGGTGGCGGCTGGTGGGTGGACTGTGTGTGTGTCGCCGCCGCCGCAGCAGCCACTATGGGGGCGCCGGGCTGGTGGCAGAGGACGTGGGACGACTTGCGGAAGAAGGAATTCTTAGTACTCAAACTGCTCTTCTTCATCCTGTATGGAGGTGAGTCCCTCAGTGATCCGCCTGTGTGTGTGTGTGTGTGTGTGTGTGTTGAGTATTACACTTGAATGTAATGGTAGTGTAGTGTTTCTCTGACTGTGACTGACTGTGTGTGTGCCTGACATTGTACGTACAGCGTCGTCGTGCATGCTGCCCTTCCTGCCGACACACGCACGGGTGCTGGGCATCACTGAGACAGAGCTGGGCCTCATGTACGCCGCCAGTGCACTCCTCACGCTGGCGGGGCCCCCACTCACCGGCATGCTGGCTGACAGGCTCGGCAATTTTAAGGTTAGACCATCGCGTTTCTACCACACTAATATTGTACGTGTTCCTCCCTGCTTGGTGTGTGTGTGTGTGTATAGACTTACCAAGGCCAACATAGGTTCGAACCCCAGTAGTGACAGGTCGACTGGGATTTTTCTTCCAACAAGCGAGGCAGTTATTGTCTTCCTTGACCATCAGGGGGGTGGGGTGAGTGTGGTGTGTGGTGTGTACATAGTGTATAATGTGTAGTGTGTGAGGTCACAACTTGACCCGAAGATTGGTTTTAACGAGCTCTGACCTCGCAATGAAAGGGCAATGCCTGGTGGTTATGGGTCAGCTCGGTGAACACACACACACACACACACACCTCTATTCATGCTTTCTACAATTACGTCGCCAAAAATTACCCTTTGGATTTTCTTTTATGAAGTGTGTAATATTAAGAGTAATTAATGCAATATTTGTTAGTGTGTTTGTATTGAACCTCTCTCCTGATGTGCGACACTTACCCCCCTGTGTGTGTGTGTGTGTGTGTGTGTGTGTTGCAGGTGTTCCTGAGTGTGACCATGGCAGTGAGTGGCGGCGTGGCTCTGCTGTACTGCGTGGTGCCCGTGGGCCGCCACACCCACCTGCTGCCAGACAACGTGTCCCTCAGCCTCACCCAGCACCGGGACGCCCACCTCACCGCCGCCCTGCCCCCGCCACTCTACTGTGACTTCCTGCCTCACCTGGACACCATCCACATCACCCTGCTGAACTGCACCGTGTGTCTCGTCACGCCGTAAGTACCCACCACCCACCACCCTCCACGCAACACCCTCCCTCCCTCTCTCCCTCATTGTCAGCTGGAACAATTACCACCTTCCTTCCCTCTCCCTCCCTAAAGTTTCCCTCCCTGTCTTTCCCCTGAGTGCAGCGGTGACGAGGTTGGCTGTGTCCCGGACGGTGTGACGTGTGTGGAGCAGCAGGTGGTGACTCCCAGCACCAGCCTCACGCCGCTACAGGTGAACATCATCACTGCCACAAGCAACGCCTCCTTCCTTCACGCTCAGGACGCTGCCGTCAGTCTGCAGGTGACGTGTTACTCATTTCTTTCAGGTATCCCGTCACCACCCACATCTATTGACACACTTGTTTGTTGTGCTCCAGTCTCCCTGATAACTGTGTCTTACCAAGGACCTCCCCATGCAGCAGCAGCAGCAGCAGCAGCAGGGGGAGGTGGGCGAGTGCGGCGTGTGGTGTCTGGTGTCTGCCGCGCGGGAGGACCTGTGCGCCAATAGTGAGGTGGTGGAGGCTGTGGCGCCACTCACCACCTTCTGGTACTACCTGCTGGTGCAGGTGCTCAATGGAATGGCCCTAGGTAACTCTCTCTCTCTCTCTCTCTCTCTCTCTCTCTCTCTCTCTCTCTCGCTCGCTCTCTCTCTCTCTCTCTCTCTCTCTCTCTCTCTCTCTCTCTCTCTCTCTCTCTCTCTCTCTCTCTCTCTCTCTCTCTCTCTCTCTCTCTCTCTCTCTCTCTCTCTCTCTCTCTCTCTCTCTCTCTCTCTCTCTCTATTACAATCCACTAACACACCGCCATCCATGCAGACGCTATTTCCCTGTAATATGGAAAGAAGAAAAGTTGAGCGCTTTATTCGATCTCTCAATACTTAAAGGCAGTAATAATCGCAACATTGAAGGCCATCATGGAAAATCAATCGATAAATGAATGAAGAGAAGTATTAATGAATCTGTGGCCTCTGTGTGTGTGTGTGTGTGTGTGTGTGTGTGTGTGTGTTGCCATGAGGCGGTGTTAGCTGGCAACGTTTGACAGACAAAACCACTCCATCAGCTTACATATTATGCCCGTCAATGTTCAGTTCAGTATTTAGGCAATAATAACAGCAGAAGCATCAACGCAGTAGTTTGTTAGTGTTCAACATTCACTAACGTTCATTCACTTCAAGTAAAGACTCTTGAAGTAGTACAGGTGAGGCACAGAAATGTTTTAAGAATAGTGTCCCTATATACTCGTTGTGACACGTTGCAATAGCCGTATTCAGAAACTCCTCTCTCTCTCTCTCTCTCTCTCTCTCTCTCTCTCTCTCTCTCTCTCTCTCTCTCTCTCATCACATCTATCCATTTATCTACTCTTCATTCCCTCTCTCTTTTTTTCTTCGTTTTCTATCTTTCTTTGTTTCTTTCTTGGCTCCCTACTGTTCATTCCCTTCCTTCCTTCTTTTTTTTCTTTCCCCTTTCCTTTCTTCCTTTCTTTTTTTCTTGGCTCCCTACTGTTCATTCCCTTCCTTCCTTCCTTCCCTCCTTCCTTCCTTCCTTTCTTTCCTTCTCTCTTTCTTTATTTTCTTGGCTCCGTACTGTTCATTCCCTTCCTTCCATTCTTCCTTCCTTTCTTTCTTTCTTTCTTTCTTCCTTTCTTTCTTTCTTTCTTTCTTTCTCTCGCTCTTGCCTCTCTTAATTAACTCCCGCCACAGCCGCAAGCTTTACTCTGTTTGACGGCGCCACCATGGCCATCCTGCGACAGAGTGACGGTGACTACGGCCTGCAGCGGCTCTACGGCAACCTGGGCATCGTGGTGCTCACCCCCATCTCAGGCACGCTCATTCAGTGGTACTCCGGCTCACAGGTCATGCAGGACTACAGGTCAGCTGCTGTACCAACCAACCATGTTATTCTGTACAGTGTTTCCGTCTCCTAATCTAATCTAATCTGGACTTATTTAAGGTTTCAAGATATTTTTGTCCTGTTCTTTTAGCTGATTCTTTGAGCCCTGTTTTGGGACTGTCACCTCAGTGGTTTTTGTTATCGTTGGCTAATTTTCTCTTATTAATCTCTATTAACTCCTTCAGTAATGGGACACGTTTTCACCACAAGTTTTGGGTATGATTAGACGATTTTATTGAGATTAGGAAGGGTCTATGGGGGTCACAAGATGAATGCCCAGAGTCTGTACTATTCTAATCCCCACCTGAGTTTGTTAAGGTGTTATAAAATCGCCAATAGTAAGCAGTGTCAATAGGAAAACACGTCATGGTACTGAAGAGGGTTAATTAATACGGGTCTGGATCCTCCTACTTTTCTTGTTCAGGCCGTCCTTCGTTCTGTACTGTTCGCTGAAGATGGCCTGTGCTGTCATCGTTCTCTTCCTGGACATGGAGTTCCGCAAGCCTTCTGAGAGGGTGACGCACGACTTCAAGAGCTTACTGAGGAACCCTGAAGTTGTCACCTTCCTCGTCGTCATGTTCGTGTCAGGTGCGTCTCCTCGGGGGGTCAACGTCCACTCTTTACTACCATACCGAATACCGCAGTGCCGTGTCAGGTGACGGTGCCGACAATGGAGTGCCACACCCTTCTATTCCTGGCCAACTTCACGACTTCCTCCATCTTCTCTTTTCCCACTATCTCTAATTCCATCCATGTACTTCATCCTGTCTGCCCCCTGCTCTCTTCCCCTCGATCTACCCCA
This sequence comes from Callinectes sapidus, assembly GCA_020233015.1. NCBI lineage: Eukaryota > Metazoa > Arthropoda > Malacostraca > Decapoda > Portunidae > Callinectes > Callinectes sapidus. Next base: position 1,946 of record JAHFWG010001584.1, on the reverse strand, counting down.
AGAGACAATCTCTCTCTCTCAGGGCCAATTCCCTTCAATAAATGCTAATACAGATACCCAAGTTGTTCACTCTTTACTCGGGTGATGACTGCTCCACGCCTCTCTAACGTACAAGAATTGGTCCGTATTCATAGTCAACTTGCTCTCTCACCACCACTATTTTCCAAGGCCACGGAGATGACTGGCGGGGTTTCCAAGAGTGTTTTTTTTTTTTTTTTCAGTTATTTACGCAGAAATCTTGTCACTGCTTCTAGAACCTTAAAAACACCTTGAAAAACTCGTGTTCATTCAAATAAAGCTTCGTAAAGTAGTGGAGATTAAGCATAGAAGTGTTTAAGAGTACTATCCTTAAAGACAAAAATGTTTGAATATTCGCTTTTTGTATAAGATAAGGAAGGTAGAATAGAGAATTAATAAATCAGAGAGACAATGAAAGTTACAGATAGACAAGAAGATACAAGAGAGAAGATTATACTAATATAACCACGAAATGAGAAGAATGAATACGGAAGTGGAAGTGTCTTGAAAACCCAGCTCGTCATCTCTGTGGCTTTGAAAAAAACACAAAAACGGTAATGAGAGAGCAAAGCGTTTATGAATAGGAACACTTTGATCTTTCCCTTGAATCAGCCTTGGCGTGGTGTGTCTTTCCAGGGCTTATCATGAGTGTGGTGGAGACTTTCATCTTCTGGCTGCTGGAGGACATAGGCGCCAGCAGCTTCCTCATGAGCGTCACGGTGGCAGTGGGCAGCTTGGCGGGAATTCCTGTGCTCATCGCGTCAAACTTCTTCTTCACCAGGCTGGGTTACGTCAACACCATCGTTCTCGGCTTTGCTTTCTTTGTGGTGCGTCTCGCTGGTAAGTAGTAAGTGGTTCATATCGTATTGTTTGTCTGTCACTAGTGTTCCTGCTGGTTCTCTCCTTTTATCTTGCTTTTTTTCCGTATATTTTTCTTTCTTTTTCTATTTTTCGTTTTCTCTTTTTTAACCTCCCTTTTCTGTCTTTTCCTTCACTTCACTTTCCTCTTTACTTGTTTTTCTTTTTCCCCTCTGTCTTTTGCTGTCTTTTCTCTTTCGTTATCCGTTTCCTTCTTATACTTCTATTTATTACCCTTTTTTTATTTTTTTTTATTTAGTCCCTTCTTTCCTTCGCTTTTTTCTCCTCTGATTTTTCTTTCACTTCTGTTTTTCCTTTCTTTTATTTATTATCTTTCCTCTTTATAATCTAACACGGTGGTGGAAGTGTTGTCTCTACTTACTGGTATACCCCTCCCTTTCACTATTCTAACCCTACACTATCACATCACCATCAGAGTGTACACCATTCGTACGCCACCATCATGGCCGCCTGTCTCCCTCAGGTTACTCCTTCATCACTAATCCTTGGTGGAGCATTCCATTTGAAGCCTTAGAGTGTTTTACCGTGTCTCTCAAAACTGCCGCTGCGGTCTCCTATGCTACCGATCTCGCCACGCCCTCCACTCTGGCATCGCTCCAGGGCATGCATGGCGGCCTTTACCACGGTGTAGGTGAGTGGTGGTGGGCTGAGGGTGTGGTGTGTGGACAGTGGCTCGTACTTTTAACTCTTTCACTGCGATGCGAGACAATTAACAACATGACTAGCAATGTTTGAGGTCTTTATCAGCAAAAAAAAGGCATTAAAAAGAGTATATTTTGCAATTTCTACCCAATATAAAGATTTCAGATGACTATTGGAAAAATAAAGATGTCTTAGAGTGATTAGTTATTAAGAAAAGATGGAGCAAATAGTAATTAAAGAGTTGAACACTTTTGCTCTCTTACCACAGCAATGTTCCATCACAGAGACCCGGGTTTTTAAGACAGTTTTTTTCCTTTAACTAAAAATATTGTCAGTCCATCATCAAAAACAAAAATACCCTTAAGAACGTGTGTCAGTCCATCATCAAAAACAAAAATACCCTTAAG
>JAHFWG010001600.1:0-20103 GCA_020233015.1 Callinectes sapidus | reverse complement strand
AACGTGTGTCAATCCATCATCAAAAACAAAAATACCCTTAAGAACGTGACTATCTTCAACCAGAGCCTTTGCTAAATAGTGATAGTGAGGGAGCAAAGTGATGAGTTGTGGTGCTGAGTGTTGCGCAAGGATTCTAAGTACTTATAATAATATCCTTGGCGTTGCATTGCGTGTGGTTGCAGGGCGCGGGTTGGGCAGTCTGGTGGGAGGCTTCATGATTGGTCCGCTGGGCATCGTCAACACCTTCAGGATCATGGGGGCTGTCAGTGGTGTTGTGGGCGTCACCTACTTCACCCTCAATAAAGTATTCTTCCAAAAACTACAACGGGAGAGGAAAGTACAGGCGGAAAATGAGAAAAATGCAGCTCAAAGTGTCAAGAAATATGGCGGCACGGGAGGGGTCCTCACCACACACTACAGGAAGAGAGACTCCAATGAAAACCTTCCACCACTACACGCTATGACAGACATCACTGCGGCGGGACAACCACAATCTCACGTCAACTTCACCTTTCAGAGAGATTAGTTATAACATTCTGACTGCCCCTCACCACCAGCAGTTCAAGTAGATTAGGTTACAATAGTAGGTACAAGATTCCTCAGTGATATGCAGTACTCAAATTGTGAGGCGAAGACAAACGCTGGTTGGGTTGTCTGGCTTCTGCTACCAGAGAGAGAGACTGCATCATCATTTGTGTAGGTTAAACAGGGTCTCTCTCTCTCTCTCTCTCTCTCTCTCTCTCTCTCTCTCTCTCTCATCATGTAGCCTCGAAATTATAGGGTATTTATTTATTTAGTGATTTTTTTGGGATATTTCCTAGCGTATTAGTGTGATTGTGTGAAACATTATTATTAACACCAAGATTTATCAAACAGTTGTTGGTTTTACTGCCTTATATTATGATTTATTATTTTGTTTCACTTGTTATATACCTATTGTTATTTTCACTTGTAAAAGATGCCAATGGTAGTATGTTTGTAGGGCAGCATTAAGAAGCAACCTTGATAAATCCTACTGACGGCTGTGTGGTGATGTGGTGTGAAGTGAAGTATTACACATTGAAGAGCGGGCCTTTGGAAACTCACAAGAAATAACCCAGGTTGTAGAAGTGTTCGTGGTGTGAAGTGAAGTATTACACATTGAAGAGCGGGCCTTTGGAAACTCACAAGAAATAACCCAGGTTGTAGAAGTGTTCGTTTTTCATACAGTAAGGTGTGCAATATGTATTGTTTACCTATGTTATTGTTTGTATGCTTTATTTCTTTACGTGTATCATGTTTTACCTCTTGTCTTTGTCCAGGGGGGTGGAGGGGGGGAGGCAAGGTACATCTGCCTCCAATCTGTGTTTTATTTTTAAGTCCAGCAATAAATGTATCAATAAATCATCAATAAAAAAGTAAGAGGCGAAGTGAACAGGGCCAGTATTAACAGAAATTCTTTAAGTGTGTGACTAAGACAAATTTCTAGTCTTAAAATCCATCTTAGCCTCCTGATATTGGTGTTGTATTTTAGCCATTATCTCACCAACGGCTTCTAATATACTGCTGATGAGGTAATGACTAAAGTACAACACCAATTTTGGGTTTTAAGACTGGAAATTTGTCTTAGAAAAAGTTGCATAGTTAAGAATCTCATTAATACGGGCCGAGTTCCCCCCTGCCGCTGCCCTGCTGCTGTGTGTTTACCTGTGGATCAGCTGTGCCATGCCGCTGTGTGGTGCTGGTGCTGCCTGCCGTGCCTAGCTGTGGTGGTGTTTGTGCTGTGGTGGTGGTCCATGTACAGGCTCTAGTCTTCTCTCTATCTCTCAGGTAACTATGACTGAAGTGAACCATTGATATTTCCAGTAAAGACACGTTGTTAAGGTGTTATTGCTGTTATTTATGCGTTAACCAAGACAATGCTGGATATTCTGTAACCCTTGTGCTGGGTGTATGTATGGGTAAATTTATAGTTAATACAACATCTCCCATCTCTACCATCACCCTCCAACCCCCCCCAACCCCTCCAACAAGCTTGGGGGCCTTTGGGGATACTGGGGTTTGGGGGGGGGGGGTGCATATATGAGCGATATATGACCGTTTGAAAAATCTACGGGTATTTCTCTAAACATTTCGAGAATTTCCCTCAATCTAGGGAAATTTTCATAATCAACCAAACCCCAACATTAACCTAACCTAAAGTAACCTAGCTGTGCCTCCCCAGACTTGGAGAAACTCGACAGACACAGCACATTCCCGGACTTTTTCCAGTAGGTAGTGTACTAATTGGAAATGTTTGTTGTAAATAGTTAGAACAACAACCTGACAGTGGCCAAAATCATCACTAGTGTTCATTGTACGAATCTATAATAGAACCGGTGTATGAATCTCGTGTTAATGTTTACTGTGTAGTGTTGTCAGTGGTGCATGGGATGGCTGATTGCATGTTGTGGTAGTAAACTCTCAGTACTTCACATCTGTACAGAATAGTGCATTTTCTCGCACCCAGATATTACTGACCCACATTTATGCTGTGGAAAATAAACACCACGCCAAAAACAGAGTTGGATTAGGTTAGGATTATTTTAAGGCTATGTTAGCTTATATTAACCCTTTCAGTACTGGGAGATGGTTTTAATATTTATTCTGCTTATTATTTTAAATTTTCTATAGCTTCAGAAACTCATGTGGGGATTAAAATAGTACAGACTCTGGCCATTAATCTTCTGACCTTCATAGACCCTTCCTAATGTCAATAAAATCATCTAATCACATCCAAAACTCGTGCCAAAAAATATGTCCTATTACTTATGGGGTTAAGGGTGCACCCATAAGTATCTTTTTTTTCCTATACTCTACCACCCATACCTATTTTTGTAACCTAATTTGCCACCCATAACTGTCAGTTTTTCCTCTATGCTGCCACCCATGACCCTGAGCCTCCCCTGTTGCCACCCATCACACAGGACACAGCAGTGATGGGGCGGCAGGTATCAACAGCAGTGTCAGACCTGGCCTTGGCGGCGTCGGCAGTGTGGGGCTTCCGGTCGCTGGCTCTGCTGGTGGGTGTTGATCGGAGGTTTGGCAAGTGGTGGTTCATGTTGCAGACTCTGGCGGCAACGCTCGGCACTGTCAGGTTTGGCCAGCGTGAGTGTCTCCTCGTGAATTTTGTGTTCTGGTGTGAGTTATGTTAATTTTCATTGTCTTTCACCTACATCATGCTGAAAAAGGATTGTATGTAGTTTCTTTGATTTTTTCTTTGATTGATGTACATTTTAGTATGTTAAGTTCATGTACTTGGTTTTGGTATGAATGATTTTCATTGTCTTTCAACTACTTTATGCTGAAAACGATAATTTCCTTGATTTTTTTTTACTTTGATTGATATATTTTGATATGTTATGTTCATGTATATATTCAATTTTTTTGGTATGAATTAGATTGATTTTCATTGTCTTTCATCTACACTATGTTTGTAACCTTTACATATTTTTCTTTTTCTTGTTTTTCCCTTTGATTGATATATTTTTGATATGTTATGTTCATGTTTTGCGTTTGGGCTTTGTATGAACCAGATTAATTTTCTTTTGTTTTTCACCTACATTCTGCTAAAATAAGCTTTGCAATTCTCTTGCCTGTTCCTTTTTTTGGGGGGGGTGGGGAAGGCCTTTAATTAATGTACATCTTTACATTATGTTCATGTGCTCAATGTTAGTTACTGTACTGTACTTGTGTTCTCTGTGTCACCTTTGCCGCCTCCGCCGCCAGTGATGGCAAGCTATCAGTCGTCAGTGGAGCGCTATCATAAGAACTTCTCGTGGCTGTGCCGGGCCATTGGTGTGCCCTGTCTGGCCGCTGAGGTGTGCATCATGACGGGACACAACACTCCTGGACAGGTCAGCACCACTTTGTACCTCCTCTCACCTACACTCTTTTAAATATGTATTGAGTTTATTTATTATTATTTCTTTACTTTATTTGTTTTAATGTTACTTTATGGTAATTTGTTTTTGTTGTTGATGAACCTCCTGTTCTTTTCTTGTGGAAGGAAGGGATACAGAGAGAGAGAGAGAGAAAGAGATTATATGATTTCTAAGTTTGCCAGCATGAGACCTCCCCAGGGATACATTTATTATGAATTTCCACCACCACTGTGTTTCTGTGCTTGTCCATCATAGCACAGTGATGGCAGCGGCGGCGGCAGCAGGTTCCCTCCCTGTCCCTGTGTTGGTGTTATACTTGGCACTACCACCCTCCTCATTCAGTAATGCTGCTGCTGCTGCTGCTGCTGCACTAATGTCAGTCTGTTTTTCAGTATTATCATTGGTGTGTGTGTGTGTGTGTGTGTGGTGAATGGAGTCCCCAACACACACCACCCAGACCACTTGCCACACACCTCACACTGTTCTGCCTGCTGTGTGTGTGTGTGTGTGTGTGTGTGTGTGTGTGTGTCCATCACTCTCTTGTGGTGTTACAGACACATTACACACACAATACTCACTTCTTTCATTTTGTGTATACTATTTTATCTATTTGCTTTTCTATCATATATGTTAACAAATAAGGAAAACTAAATTTGAGTGACTGCTTATTTTGTATAGTAGTATCAAGGAAATATTTGGACATTATGGTGTATGTATTGTAGAACTATTGGCTGCAAAATACCACCACCTGTCTTGTCTGCCAGTCTGACATCTGCCATGAGAGACAACGACAGACAAGAGGAAGTGAACACTCATACATTGACAGTGACACCAGTAATCATTCTCTCACATCAAAGCAGCAAAGCATCAAGGTCTCCAGGCATCACAACTGAAGCTGCTGTCTTGCTTCAGGGCTTCCTGGTGCTTGCTGTGGCCTGCTTTGTTGCCTCGTCCATCAAGAGTCGCCACAAGGACAAGATGGTGGAGCTGGTGAACGCACTGTCAGTCGTCACCATCATAGGGTTGGCTGTGGCAGGTATGGGTCTCAGGCAGGGTGGGTTAGGGGTGTGGCAGTGGTGTACAGTAATAACAGGGATAAAGGGACTTCTCTTACCAAACCAACAACTACATGCATGGATCAAACCAGGGAGCTCTCTGCATATTACTGTGTAGCAGCTCAGTTCTTTAAAAACTTGAGTGATGTGGCTTGGTGAAGTGTGTGGTGCAGTAACAGTGAGGCGCCAGGGATAAGGGGACACTTTCTCTAATTAAACCAAGAACTGCATGCATGGACCAGGAAGTTCTCGTTGTACTGTGTTGTGGCTCAGCCCTTGAAAAACTGGAAACAGGAATGAGATGCAGCTTACAGTTATCTGGGAATATTAGTCTTAAGTGAACAAGAAATAAGGACAAGAACAGGAAGAAGGAATTTATGTATTGTCTAACTTCACCTGCACCACTTTGAAATATAGAAATCAGCAGCAGGAATTGAATGCAGCTTACATTTGCTTGGGAATATTGCTTTTAATGAACCAGAGATCATGACAACAGCAAGAATTGATTGATTTTCTTATCTCACCTCTGCTGTTTTGAATAATGGAAATCAGCAACAGGAATTGAACACAGCTTACATATACTTGGGAGTATTGAATTGAAGTGAACAGGAAGGAATGATGACAATAGGAAGAAAGAATTGATTTAGTTTCTTGTTTCAATTTCACCACTTTGAAAAATAGAAGTCAGCATCAGGAATTGAATGAAGCTTATAGTTAGTTTGGAGTGTTAATTTAACTCTTTCACTGCAATATGAGGTAAGGAACAACATCAGTACCAATATATGAGATTTTTATTAGCATCTCCAAGAAAGGAAGGCATGAAAAAGGATTTGTTTTGCAATTTCTATCCAGTTTCAAAATTTTAAGTAACTATGGAATAAGTCAAGATGTCTTAGAGTGATCATTTATTAAGGAGAGATGGAGCAAATAGCAGTGAAAGGGTGAAGTGAACAGGAGGTAATGATAACAAAAAGGGAAGCGGAAGAGGAAAGAATTAATACATTTTCTCCTTCCATTATCGCTGGTCACCTTCAGGAGGACGTATCATGTTTGTCTGGGCCGGTGCGCTGTTTGTCACCTCGGCACTGGTGGGGGCCGAGGGGGAGGTGTTTGGGGTGCCGAGAGTGGACGTCTTTCACTACCTGCTGGTGGGGGTCAACTACTGCCTGGTGGAGGGATTCAAGGGACCCTCGGTGGCAGCAACTTAAGGGCTGTTCCTGGTGCAGCTCCTCCCCTCACCTGCCATCTGCTGTTTTATAGGCTTTTGTGTGTGTGTGTGTGTGTGTGTGGCTCGCATTTATAGTCAACTTGCTCTCTCACCACAGCAGTTTTCCAAAGCCACAGAGACAATTAGTGGGGTTTGCAAGAGTTTTTCCAGTTGATAATGCAGAAATGTTGTCACTCTGCCTCTAGAACTGTAAAAATACCTTAAAAACTCATGTACATTTAAATAAGGTCTTGTGAAATAGTGAGATGAAATGCAGAAGTGTTTGAGAATACGTGCATATGTGTGTGTGTGTGTGTGTGTGTGTGTGTGTGTGTGTGTGTGTGTGTGTGTGACATCCTCTGAACAATAAATGTACAGATCAGTGGATACCATTTCCAAGTATGAACTATTTAGATACTCACAAAATGTCCATGTGTTATAAAAGTAGTGTAAGATTTGATAGAGTATGTACACCTTTTGAATAGTTCTTATGAAACCATCTGCAATACAGCCAGGTAGATAGATAGATAGATAGATATTTTATTGACTACACCAAATACAAATAAACAAAATCAATGAAAAACAGGTAGGCAAATATAAAAGAAATAAAAGAAGATACCCATGTACAAACAAATTAAAATGTAGTCCAACATATAAAACCAGCTTTACATCGTAATTCCCAAACAGTGAAAAAACCACCAACCCACTAATATAATCTCAACATCTCATAAACAAACTTACACGCCTCTACACTACTAACATTTCCACTGAATAACTCCTCCAAAGAGTTAACTGAAAAATCATTTCTTATTCGTTGACTCACAGGGCAACTCTCCACAACATGTCTCTCTGTTTGAATCGCACCACACGAACACAAACGTTCCTCTAGCGGGAGGTGGCCCCGCCCCCGCCTGTTCCACCGCCCAGTCTCGACCGCCAGCGAGTGTCCCGAGACCCTGAGCCTTGTAAATGAGATTCTGTGCAAATCATTTATAGTATGTCTTGTTCCATATACATCATGCACTGCCATGGTGGGATTGATGTCTCTGTACACCATACATCTAGATGTTTGTGACGTCATTATAGCCCTGTGAACATTACCTACTAACACAGACAAGTTCGAAACATTATCTCGAGTATATTTGTTCACAATTTTAGCAACATGAGTCCTAATGGTCCTAACACTACTAACAACAAGACAAAGCGGATCATCAGCCATACCAGACCTTTCCTGCCATACCGTATGTAAGAACTTGTGTTGTTTGTGCTGTAACAGGTCCGTAGGGTGGGATAGCCTAGTTCTGCGTAACAAACGAGGTTAGACGTGTTCTTCCTTACTCCTAACAAAATTTTCATGGCCCAGTGGTACAGTTTTATGACAGGCTTCGTGTCGGCACCGATCCACGATTCACATCCAAACAGAAGAGATGATGTGAGAGCTGCTTCGAACACTCTACATTGTCTGCACATCAAGAAAAAAAAAGAAAGGAAATTACTGTACCAAGAGGAAGTTATTAGTGTTTTGGGGAGTGTGATAATTCCAAGTGATCTTTAGTTTATTTGTCTAATGCAGCACTGGCCCGGGTAACACAGCTGCTTGAAGGCTGCCCGAGAGAGGTCACAGTGTCACCCAGAAAGAGAATAAGGCTCTCTATTTAAACTTGAGAGTATAGAACATCCATTTATTACCTGACGTCAATTTCTCTCAAAGGTATGAATTAGAAGATGCAGGATAGTAAAGATGAAGTGTTGTCCCCATCTACTTGTCAAATTTTCCACCACAACAGAACATAAAGGAGGAGCAAACTACCTTGGACATTTTCTTTACAAGGTCTGAGGTGGAAGATGCAGGATAGAGAGGGTAACATCCTTTCCTAATCCAAGCAGGTAGGGAGGATTCTGACATTTATTCCTGTCTGGAAGGTGGTGAACAGTGCACACAAGTGGAACAAAGTCAGCCCTATTCCACACAAAGTAAGGATCCACTCTTTCCCTGAATCAACTCACTGTTTTTTGCTGCCCTGTGAAGAGCCACCTGCCAGACGCTGTGATGTGTTGAGTCTTCTGTCACTGATGGTCATGCTGGAGTGATGATTCCTTGGTGGTGTTGTCACTGGTGTTGGTGTGCTGAAGTGTGATATGTCTGGGTTAGGCAGAGGTATGATGCACACCAGACACCTGCTCTTACTTAGTCCTGGTGTGATGCTGTGTGTGCAGGAGACGAGAGGTAAAGAGGGTGTGTGTTGTTAATTAAATTGATGCATTCTTTTATACTGCTGTTATTGATATTAAGTCTATAGTGAATGCATGTTAAACCAACTTATTCTTTTATACTAATGTTATTCATACTGAACCTACATTGTGTGTATGTGTGTGTTGGGCAGTGAATCATTACAAAGGCAGAGTTTAACCAGTGATGGTGCCAAACTTGTGTGTTTTAGGGGAATGTTAGAGGCTATTAGAATACTTTCATTCCCTTATTACCTTACTGACATGCCACATCCACCTGGAAGCCACCTGTCTGTCTCTTGCTTGCAACATCTCTGCAGGTCTAAGATATCCATCCACCTGTCACTCATCACTCATCACACCATACATAAATTTCTCTCTGTCTTCCTCTCACCCTTCTCCCTTCCTTCCACCATTCCAGAAAGCACCACAGCCTCCACCGTTCCTTTATCTCACTTCTCCCTTCCTTCTACTCACCTCAGCCCTCCTTTGCTCCCAGGAATGTTTATTCAACTCCCCACATACAAAGTCTTGCAGTTGTCACCAAGCAAGGATAACAGAAGTAATGGTTTTAATAACTTTTTATTGAGTGTGGCTGTATTCAGTGACGTGTACAGCCTGCCACTTACTTGATTAGGAATAAAAATAACTCTCCCCTCCCAATTTCTAACCAGTTTGCATTCCCTGTTTGTGGCACACAGTCAGGTCACTTGCCCTCTGGTGTCCTTTGAGTCGTGTGCAGTGTTGCATTGTTACATTGTTGTGTTAGCAAGACTCTGATATTGGGTGGTTGTTGGTGGATTTCATTAGTTAATTAACTGTGTTCAGGTTTTGTAGTGTATTAATCTTACAGGAATGATCTTATTATGTCAAATTTTATTAAATTGTGGAATTTATATTTTAATTTCTTGTCATTGAGAAGAATTTTAATCAATATTCATGTGCTGAGTAATCAGGCAATAGCACACCATTCATTATTTTTCAGGTGTTGGAAATTAATGTTGTCATCCTTCACCTTGTTTGCCATTCAGGGTGTGACACAGACCCCCTCCATTCCATAGTGAAGGTGTTGTTGTCAGAAGAAGTAATGGTGTGTTTGGTGAGTGGACAGTCAGCTGAGTAACACTGAGGATAGCGGACACACAGCTGCTGACTTGTGTGTGGCCAGAGATACAAAGCCTTATTTTCTCTGGCCCAGCAACATTCCTTCAAGGTACACTGTATATTATTCTCTTGTGTGGACTGAAAATGGGTATTGAAGTAAGAGCTGAGATTGATTATTTCACTTGACACATTCCAGGTCAGTTCAGTTTCCTGTTTGTGGTTCAGGTGAGGCATTGGCCACACTTGGCTGTTGTTCCTCATTAGTGTTCCTGGCAGCTCTTGTTACCAACCAAAATATAACAGTGAGCAGTGGTATCTGCCGACACACTGATGCAGCTGTTGAGTGTGGGTGGACTGTGGGATTGCTACCTCCTCTATGGTCACTTGAAATATCACATTTGTTGCTCTCTTCCTGAACATTATTCATGTATCAGGTTACTTAAATCAAGCAAAAAAAAAAAAAAAAAAAAAAAAAAACCACAAAACAAAAGACCATTTTATTGACGAGTTTTATATACACAACAGTCTCTGGCCATTCTCTAACAATTAATGAAGAGACAAGGCATTGTAGAAAACTGTTCAGTCAATGAATGCATACAAACATCACTTTATTTATCAAATCCTGTAAAGCCTTTCAAGGGTCATGTTCTTCAATGCCTCTGTCATGCTGACTTGTGGAGGTTTTTACTGCATGTCATTTTCAGCACAGTCTGATGAAAGAAGTCAATAGACAATAATACTTGAGAATTATGTACCTTAGTACTACAGAGCTATTAAAGATCCTCATTCTACACACACACACACACACACATTGATTAAGCTTTCTTCCACATGTAATCCTTTGTCTTAAAGTTGAGGTATTTGTACAGCCAGACAATACGTTTCTCCATCTCCCTCCTCTTTGAGGGGCGATAGATACCCATATGCCGGCCAAAGAATTTCTTCTTCCTCAGCAGCATCTGGTACTCGTTGCCCTTGAAGCCTCGCAGCCATGAAGGAACACTGTAAGCTGTCTTGGTGGGGTGCAAGTTTCCAGGCCCCAGGATGTCTGGCAGGGAGAACATCTTGCTGTTACCAATACTAATTCACCAAAAAATGTTTCTCTTTTTCCCTTAAAAGAATGGTACAAAGGGCTATATAGTGTCCATTAATAGTAGCATGAGGCCTATTATCTTATTTATACAATGTGGGCTTCTTATGGAGATTTATGGGCTAAAGGAGACCACCTTATTAAGACCTATCTGAGAGCCCACTTATTTGGGAACCATTACCACAAGTGAATGCCCAATCTCCCCTCAGACAGTGGCCAGGATCTCTTGACCCTCAGAGCACACATTGTTCCACTGTACCTCAGCAGTCTGTCTATCTGTGATGGAAGGGGTGTGTCTGTGTTGTTCAGAGTATGTGAGGGCTTTGTATCTGTGATGGGAAGGAGTTGGTGTCCACAATGGTGATGGCAGCTCAGTACCGCCCACTTCTCATCACCACTCACCTATGTAGTCGTTCTGGCCAAACAACGCTCGCTTCTCTGACCAGTTGTTCTTGGGACGAAAGAGAGGTATGGGCAGCCTCTTGTGGTGCTCCATGTGTGGCATGAGTCCTGCAGTGAAGGAAGAATGACACTGAAAACACCAACCACCACCATGATGACTCCTGTTCGGGTATGCAAGGTTAGGTTAGGTTGGTGAGGATAGTGTGCAGCCAATCTGTTGCAGGTGACTTACTAAAGGAGGAACTAAAAAGTAAGATGAACAGGCCTTAATGTTCCACCTTGGGAGTTTGTTGTTTGCATATTATGATTAATGTTATCATTTGTTGTTTGAATATTATGATTGACGTTATCATTGTTAAAAATTTTGGTGCTTATGATGCATATTCCTACCCCTGGTTGTACTGTAATTTGCTTTCTGCAGTACATATTGTTGTAAGGGCTGGTGCATCAGCAGAGTGAGGCTTTCTATGCCCCTTACCCTAGTCGGGATATAGGAAGCCCACCAAGTAAGGGGAAGGTAGCCCAGTCACCAGTAATCAGTCATGGCCAACAGGAATACAAGGATGGAAGAGGTGTATTGCACTATGCAGTATTTATTCTGTGTGAGGAATGTGATTACAGGAAACCCAACATGAAGCAGAAGTGTGTGTTATGTCATTATTTTTGTGTTGTAACCAATGCTTCATTCTTAAATACCTTTGTTATGCAACACTTCATTTTGTCCATAATTCCTAAGCAGAGGTCCCTTCTCCATCTTCTGCCAGTGGTAGCGATGGCGCACACTCGTCACCAGCGGCGTCCATGCCTGGGACATGCGAGCTGCCACTGCCGCCGCCGCCGCTGCTCCGTGTGAAGGTGTGGCTACTCGACTCAGTGAGCCCAGGAGGCTCTTCACTGCACCAGCCATCACTCCTGCAGGGCAAGGAAAGGACACATGCTACACACCGGTAAGCCACGCACACACTCTGTCACTTGGTCTGGCCACACACACACACACACACACCCAAGGCTGACCAAAGCAAGTGTAATACAATGTTCTGGGTTTGACAGTAGCTGTTGTCTCAATGGTTTAACTCTCACTATTCACAAACATCATATAGTATAGTCTTCAGCATCATTGCAGCCAACCATCATAACAAATATAGATACCTTCATAATATAAATAATTTAAAAGTAAATTATGAAATTAAAGAATTGCTTAAAGAAGCAGGAAGTCTTCAATAAAATATCTTGTAGCATTATTATTTAATTCATTTATTTTAATGGAAATTTTATTTAATTACCTGCTTGTCCCAACCAATTCATGTATCATGACCTAAGTGTTTCATCACAGAAGTCATGGTGGGCCTGAAACTGCTGGCATGTATGGCAGACATTAATTAAATACTACGTAGTGTTAGAAATTATGAACCTGATCCAAATATGGGCTGCTAAATATTTTTTCCTAAAGTATAACGTTATTTGGTGGAGGTCAGTTTGAAGTGAAGGCCTAAAGGTGTGGTGGTTAGGGTGCATGGTTTGTTGTGAAGCAGTGCACTGATACCTATGTCCACCCCACCACACCACACCACACCATAACTGCCGTGTGTGTGTGTGTGTGTGTGTCCGTCCATTACTGTAATGTACACATCACCTCACCACCCCGTGCATGGCAATCACCGCCACCGGGACGACGACAAGGCTGCTGCCACCCAACACCTACATGCCCCTCCAGTGTGGGCAGTGGGCAGTGGGGTGGCGTAGCGTGGCACCGTCACTGCAGCAGGGGGAGGAGGGGGGCACCACCACCACCACCATGCACTCTGCAGCCACAGACTCTTCAGGGGTGGTTGGTCAATACCCGCTGAGGCTGCCCATTACAGAAACCCTGACGGGGAGCCACTTACCGTTGGGTGGGCAGTGAACAGCAGCAGGGAGGGAGGCCCGGTGTGCTGGGTGGTGGTGGTGGTGGTGGCGGTGGTGTTTACTGTCTGTGTCCCGATCGCTCACCGCACACCGCTGCTGCTGCTGCTGCCTTGTTCGATTCTCTTCCCAAGACTTAGGTAGCATTGTCACTGCCCATTGCCCACTGCCACGGCTCTCACTATCAAAGGACCCACACTGCACACCATGAACTCCCGAACATTATTCCAGTGGACACACACACGCATAAATAAAAGAATGAGAGGTTTCTTACCTTTAAACTAGATCATTTGTGACTGCATTACGAAAAGATGGACGAGACGCTGATGGCTCGCACGATGATCTGGTCAGCTGCACACTCATAGTTAATTAATTTGTCCTTTTTTTAGATTTGTGAACATGTTAGTAATGTTGCCCCATTCGCGAAAACATTCTTCTTCTTCTTCTTCTTCTTCTTCTTGTGACCGGGTGTGTTTGTATCGCTTCCCAGCAGCAGCAGGTGGTGTGCGAGTGGGGGCAGGGGTGTTGTAAGGCGCGACAAGGGTGGTGGTGGTGGTGGTGCCCTGCTGCTGCTGCCTGCCTGCCTGCTGGGGTGGGTGGGTGGTTGTCTTGTCCACCTCCACCCATCAAGGACACCTCAACATGTGGAACACTCAAACAAAGGTAAATAACAAACATTCTTTGTGATATCTTTTTATTTGCCTATTCACTTATGCAACATTTTCCATAACCTTAATGTTAACCTAAGCCTAGGGCATGCTAAAGATCCTCTATTTCATTCAACTTACAATCCTTAGTTGGGATATACTGTAGTTTGAAGAAGTGACATTTACGTATATGCGTGTCCAGCCTGGTCTAGCCTAGCCATCGTGTTGACAGCATACTGTTTGTTATGTATTGTCTCATTAAGGGATATGATAACATCTTAAACCAAACAACGTGAAAACTTGGCAAATCAGTTCATGTGGTGGGGGGAACTCGTAAGGAACATTTTTGTTTCTTGTCCCTTGTGAGTGGGAACCAAGGGTGAAGAGTTGTTGTTGTTAGGGTATGTATAGCTGGAATGGGTGTTGTGGTGGTGGTGGTGGTGTAGTGGTGGTGGTGGACATTACCGATAGGAAGATGGGTGTGGTTGGGCACCTCCGCCGCTGTGTGTGTGGAGTTGCTGCTGTGAATTGTTCATCACCAAGTAGTCGTTTTCCACAGTGTTGTTCCCAAGGCCATTCCGTACAATGGTGGAGCACTGGTCGCGGCAGGGGAGGGGCGGGGGGTGGCACTCCTCATAGATGGGCTCTTGAGGGAGTTGGCTCATCACGATGGGTTGCACCGCGAGAGGCTGCTGGTCGCAGCGGGGCTGGCGGCGGCGGCGGCAGCAGCGGCAGCTTTTGTAGCAGAGGAGGATGAGTCCGCCCACCGTTAACCCCACGAGTATGCCGATGACACCAAACTCCACCATCTTGGTGGTGGTGGGGAGGGACAAGGTTGGCAGCGAGGGCAGCGGGGTGAAGGTGTTGGTGACGCAGCTGGGATGAATGGACGTGGTGAGGATGGCGGTGAGCCGCTCCCTCTCTTTGATTTCCTCCTGTAGTGGTGCCCCAGGTGGTGCTGCTGTTTGATTGGTAATGAGGCTGACGTGGATGGCAGTGCCGTTGTACAGCACAGAGAAGTGGTTGTCGCGCATGCGGTGCCCTTCCTGGCTGCACACCACCTGCGTCAAGGCGTGAGGCTGCAGGGCCAGCCAGTTGTCCCTCAGCAGGAGGCGGGTTTCATTCCCCAGCAGCATGGCACCGGCCTCCACACGCGCTGCCCCACACTGCTCCATCACCACCTCGCCGCCCTCCACCTGCACGGCGCCAGAGTCCATGCGGCCCACAGACACCTCCCGCAGCGTCATCCTCTGGTACCTCTCCATCTTGAAGAGCAGCGCCCCGCTACTCATCACACCCACGGTGGAGTTGGCAATCTTGATGGGCTCCTCCTCTCTCTCCCACATCTTGGTGCTCAGCACTGCGTCCCCCAGCGGCCCCTGCATCACCCCCACCGTGGAGTTGACAATGTGGAGGTTGTACACGGCAGGCACGCCACTGAACAGTCCCGCGGGAAGGACGTCCACAGTGGTGGCATTGAGAAGCAGACCCGCTGCCATCTTGCCGCTGAACATCCCGGCTGGCACCTCGCTGGTAGACACCCGCGTCAGCTCCACCCCTGTGGAGACACACACACACACACACATCTGTAGCACCTGTAGCACCTCACGGCGAAATACACACACACACACACACACACACACACACTCTCTCTCTCTCTCTCTCTCTCTCTCTCTCTCTCTCTCTCTCTCTCTCTCTCTCTCTCTCTCCAACAATAATGCATTAAATGTATTCAATTAAAGAACGTTAATTGGAGTAAAACAGATCCCGTAAACATGCGTGCGCGCGCGCCGCTCGGCTCACAACCGAGCGGGCCCAGGTTCGTGTCCCGGGCGCGGCGAGGCAAATGAGCAAGGAGCTTCTTAATGTGTATCTAGCCCCTGTTCACCCACACTGCAGCAGCAGCAGCAAGTAGGTATGGGATGTAATAGGAGGGGTTGTGGCGTGGGTGTCCCGGTGTGTGTGTGTGTGTGTGTAGTGTGTGATGTGGTTTCAGCCCTACAGACCCCAAGATCGGTCAGTATGAGCTGTGCTGGGCTGACCTCGCTCCCAGGGAAAGGCTGGCTGGCTGGCTGACCACCAGGCCACCGCCACACTGAATGACACACACACACACACACACACACACACACACACACACACACACACACGTCCTTACCGACATAGTTGTGATCTGTCTTCCTTTGCTTGTCGAGAGGCACGGAGGGCGGGAAGACAACACGTGCTGCGTCCTTCACCTTCAGGAAGCACGTGGAGAACTTACGACATTGCTCCAGGAAGGCTAAGGTGACGTTCAGTGTAAGGGACGGCCCGCCCTCCACACTGACCACGGCCCATGGTGATGCTATGCTGGTGAGGTGTACCGGCGGAATCAGTACCTCCTCCGTCACCGTCGCCTGTAGGGAGGGGTTGACATGCGAGGGCAGTGTTTACAAAGTTATAATACGCTAATAACTTTCAGTATTAGGGGGGTCATTTCATACTTTTTATTTACTTATTTTATCAGCTTGTTTATTTGAAAAAAAGAAAGAAAATGCTTTTCTTTTTGTGTGTGTGGGGGGGGAGAAGGATTATTGAAAGTTTAGGATTTTTAATATATATATATATATATATATATATATATGATATATAATATATATATATATATATATATATATATATATAATTAAGATTTGAGAAGTTTGTATTTTTCTCGATCAATATGTTGTTTTAGTCTTAATTTGCAATTTGTTTGTTTATGGTCTGCTTTTGCTTTTACGCTTTTTTTGGGGGGGAGGGGGGGGCGAGGTGACTTTGGTATGTGTGTGTGTGTGTGTGTGTGTGTGTGTGTGTGTGTGTGTGTGTGTGTGTGTGTGTGTGTGTATTATGACGATTCATTCAAAGTACAAAAGGTATGTAAAGTTAAGAACGTGTCGTATAGTTAGAAGAAATAGAAAAGAACACAGCAGGATGTGAAGTGTTGCAGGATGTCACTTCGTAGAATGCCGGATGTTTGCCCACTAGACAGACAGGGTAGAGATGGTGTGTGGATCTCGCTATCTCAACTTCACCATGACACCATCACGCCTCACTCACCATCCCAGCCTCACCATCACCATCACTATAACAACCTCACCATGACACCCTCACCAATGTCACCATCCCAGCCTCACTCACCATCACCATCACAACCTCACCATCACTATCCCATCATCACCTCACCATCATCATTTCAACCTTCTCAGCCTCACCATCACTATCACCAGCCTCACCATCACCATCAACGCCGCACCATCACCAGTCCAGCGTTCTCAGCCTTACCACCACCATCATTATATCTTGGTGACTCTGTAGAAGTATGGCGTAGTCCAGGATGTAACTAAGACCTCGACATTTAAATACACACACACACACACACACACACACACACACACACACACACACACACACACACACACACACACACACACACACACACATACAGGATGGATAATGAACAGTGAATAAAAAGTTAGAAGTGGAGATGTATGAATGAAAAGTGAACTAAAAGGAGCTGAATTACCATATTTAAGTATAAATAAATAGATAGATAAATGAATAAAGAGTGAAGTTGCTTGCGTGTCTGTGGTTGAAGAGGATAAGATCGTGATGGAAAGGGCTCAGAAGTTTGTAGAAAGTTGAATTTGTTGTCAGAGGGAATAGGTAGTTAGATTAATGGTGTCCTAAGTGAATAATTGTAGTGTGGCGGGGTGTCTTGGAAGTTCCTCTCATAGTTTTTATTCAGTGTTCATTTTAGGGGGTCAAAGTGTGGTAGCTTTGTAGCTTTTCCAGTCGTTATACACACAGTGAAGGAAAGCTAAACTGAACCAAAGTGTGAGGAATAAGTATGACAATGAAGGGTGTGTGGCATTGTACGTGAAGGAGCCGCTGTGTGACATGGCTGGCTGGCGTGTAAGATCCTTCAACAGGGGGGAAAAATGTTTGGGGATCATTTTTATGCTAACCCCCTTTCAGTACTGTGGTGCATTTTTATGTCATGGTTACTATTTGCCGAATTTTAACACCTTCAGAAACTCATGTGGGGATTAGAATGGTACAGACTCTGGCCATTAATCTTCCGAACTCCATAGACCCTTGCTAATGTCAATACAATCATCTAATCACCAAAACTCATGAAAAAAATGTGTCCTATTATTGAAGGAGTTAAGATTGAAGAATTAAAGATTGTTGTATTTTGGGGTTTGACGTGTGGCACTTTCCTTTTACTGTACACGTAGTTGCTGTCTTAAACGTGATTAGCTATTTTTCAGTGTCCCAAATAGAGGCTTGATGCTTTTGTTTATATATTCTCACTCTTAACCCCTTAATTCAGTGGTGGGACGCATTTTCATTTTGATTCTGCTTTTATTTGTCGATTTTCTACAGCCTCAGAAACTCATGTGGGGATTAAAACAGTACAGACTCTGGCCATTAATCTTCTGATCTCCATAGACCCTTCCTCATGTCAATAAAACCATCTAATCACACCCAAAACTCATGGTCTGAAGGGGTTAAAACCAGAGAAATCCCAGAAATATTCATGTGTAATGTCTTATTTTCCTGGTAATGATTAAAGGGCCTAAACACCAAGGTACATGAAGGCTGGCGGAAAGATGAGTGAAGTAAGAGGAGGTTATGTCATGTCTGGTCTGGTCTGGTCTGGTCTGGTCTGGTGGATAACACTCACTCATTCTTACAAGGTTGAGATCGTTATTCAGAGACACTTTGCTCTCTCACCACCACTATTTTCCAAAGCCAGAGATGACCACCATAGTTTTCAAGAGTGTTTCTCCAGTTAATAATGCAGAAATATTGTCACTCTGCCTCTAGAACAATAAAAACACCTCTGAAAACGCTTTGCTCTCTCACCACGACTGTTTTCCAAGGCCACAGAGATGACCAGCGGGGTTTTCAAGAGGGTTTCTCCAGTTAATAATGTAGAAATCTTGTCACTCTGCCTCTAGAACAGTAAAAAATGCCTTGAAAACTCGTACAAATTTCAATAAAGCCTTTTGAGATAATGAAGGGGAAGCACAAAAAATGTTTAAGAATGCGATCCTAATAGCGTTTGTTCTTTGTTGTCTTGGTGGTCTCCTCCTCCTCCTCCTGCTGCTGTTGTTGTTGTTGTTGTTGCTGCTGCTGCTGCTGTTCTTCCTTCGGGTTCTGTTTTGGAATATTCTCCTTTTGCATCTATTTTCAGTTATTATACTTACCGTATCTCCTCCTCCTCCTCATCTTCCTCCTCCTCCTCCTCCTCCTCCTGCTGCTGCTGCTGCTGCTGCTGCTGCTGCTGCTGCTGTTCTTCTTTCAGGTTCTGTCTTGCTATATTCTCCTCTTCTATTTATTTTTAGTTATTATACTCTTTCTCATACCGTACCTCCTCCTCCTCCTCCTCCTCCTCCTCCTCCCACTCCTCCTGTAGGGCCACCACTCCACTCACCTCCACCAGAGTAGAAGCGTTACACTTCACAATGAATTCATGTCTGTACGGCAGCTTCTTTTCTTCACAGGTACACTGCTCTCCACACTGCACCACTGTACCGCCCTGCACGCCCACCACCACCACCACCACCACCACTGACACGCCCACCCACCACCGCCTCCCCCCCATGGCTGGTAAGTAAGCGAGTGAGTGAGTGAGTGAGTGAGGGTTCTTCAAATATCAAGTGATTTTGGGGGTGTTTTTTGATGGTCTAGTCCAAGTTCTCAAGGTGCCAGTGTGTGTGTGCGTGCGTGCGTGCGTGTGTGTGTGTGTGTGTGCGTGTGGGTGAGTGTCCAGAAAGCTTGCACTATACTGTGGTTCTTTCTTGTCCTTCTCCTTCTTCTCTTTGTTTTTCCGGAGGCTGTGTGACGCATACTTACTCACACTCACACACACACACACATCCTGCTGATAGGGGTGGTCGCTGTGTATTTCGTGAGCCGTGCGTGCGTTAGGCCTTTGTGTGGCAATAGAGTGGTGAATAACAAGATTTGAGAGATAAGGGAACCTACGACCCATCTTGAACATCGGAATGGCGTTGTTATCTTCGTTATGTGCATAGTAATCATCGTTATTTATTGATTTTATGGGTTTATTTATTTATTTTTAACTATGAAATCTGTACTTTTTTTTTTTTGTATATATGTATTAGGTGTCGTTATGGTGGACTATTGCATCGTTGTCTTCGTTATGTGCATAGTAATCATCGTTGTTTATTGATTTTATGGGTTTATTTATTTATTTTTAACTATGAAACCTGTACTCTTTTTTTTTTTTTTTGGTATATATATAAGGTGTCGTTATGGTGGATTATTACATCGTTGTCTTCGTTATGTGCATTATAATCATCGTTATTTATTGATTTATGGGTTTATTTTATTTATTTTTAACTATGAAACCTGTATTTTTTATGTCAGAGGAAATGTGGCTAAGGTTAACTAGGAATATTTTTTGTTTATGTAAGGGGAAATCTGGTGAAGAGCTACAAGGGAAGGAAGGAGAGGGAAAAGAATATTTATCTTTCTTATTATTTGTTGATTTTTTACAACTTCAGAAACTCATGTG
>JAHFWG010000487.1:85104-98289 GCA_020233015.1 Callinectes sapidus | reverse complement strand
CTTTTTTTCCTCTTCCTTCTCTTCGTCTTCCTTTTTTTTCTGTTTTTTTTTTTTTTTTTTTTTATACTATTACCTCTATTCCTCCTCTTCCTCTTCCTCCTCCTGCTCCTGCCCCCCCATCCTCATCCTCCTTCTAATACTACTACATCTATCACTACTGCTACAACTAACAATGTGTTTACTGAACTGAAGATCTGCCAAAGTACCCTTCATTATTTTAGACAGGAAGAAAACTGCCTGAACTTATCCTTTACCACTTCACTGCTGCGACGCAATTTATTCTGCTTTTATACAGCTTCAGAAACTCGTATGGGGAATAAAATGTACAGACACTGACCATTAATTAATTTTCTGACCTCCGTTGACACTTACTGATGTCAATAAAATCGTCTAATCGCACAGAAAACTCGTGGTTAAAACGCGTCACGGTACTGAAGGGGAGGTTGTGTCACGCTTCTTAAAGGAAAGGAAAGGTAGAAAAAAAGAAAATAAAGAAGGAACGAAGTAATAAAGGAAGGAAAGAAAGAAAAAGGAAGGAAGAAAGGAAGTAAATAAGGAAGGAAGGAAGGAAAGAAGGAAGGCCCACATTTCATTACACATGCAATATCCCTGAACCAGAAAGTCTGCAGCTTCCAAATGTCACAGGTCCCCAGTATTAGAATTGTGATTGTAAGAGAAAGATATTTACTTTTTCTTATTTTCTAGTGACGGGACTGTTACTAAAGTGATGTTGGTGGTGGCGGTGGTAGTAGTACAACAAAAACCTACAAAATAACAACGACAACAAAAATAATAACAAAAAGCTATCACACCTCTTCCTCCCTCTTCCTTCTCCTCCTCCACCTTCTCTTCCATACCTTTCCTACTAAATACTCCCAAAAAAACCACACATACACTGTTAATCCCTCTCCTCATTACTCCCTCCCCTCGACTTTCCTTCAGTGCCATTAGCGGGCCAAAGAGAGGATGGGGTGCCACCTTACCTGGCATTAAAGAGTCAGGCAAAGTTTCTGGGGCATTAGTTCTGTGAGGGTTCAGCTTGACGAGTCCCGTATAAATTGACAGTCATTACAACTTTGGGCGGGATTCAGTGAGTCTTTCTGTTTGCTTTTGTGTCTTCGTCTTTCTGTCTTTCGTCTTCTTTTTTAGTATTAACGAGTTCTTTATTTATTTATTTTATTTATTTATTATTTTTTTTGGGGGGTTACTATTATATTATTAGTAAGTTGTGTTTTTGTAATATTCATTCTCTCTCTGACTCTCTCTCTCTCTCTCTCTCTCTCTCTCTCTCTCTCTCTCTCTTTCTCCCTCTCTCTCCCGGTATATTTAAGTGTTTGTCTGTTTTTTTGGTTGTATGGCTGTGATGTGAGTTATTTTTGTTTTTATTTTTTGTTTATGTCTGTCTGTCTGTCTGTCTGTCTGTCTGTCTGTCTGTCTGTCTATCTGTCTGTCTGTCTATCTATCTAGTTATTTATGTATCTGTCTATTTCTATATCTATTTATCAATCTATGTATCTATCTCTCAATCTGTTTATCAATCTCTCTCTCTCTCTCTCTCTCTCTCTCTCTCTCTCTCTCTCTCTCTCTCTCTCTCTCTCTCTCTCTCTCTCTCTCTCTCTCATTTGGCTGTGACTGTGTTTTGCTTGCCATTGTTGTTGTTATCGTTGTTCAGTGTTTTTTGTTCTACTCCTTGTTACAATTTTTATAACTATTCTTCTTGTTTTTTTTCTTGTTCTCCTATTTTTATTATTATTCTTATTCCTGTTCTTATTCTTTTCTTCTTCTTCTTCTTTCTATCATAACTTTTTTTTTCACCACCACCACCACCATCACCACCATTACCACCACCACCACCACCACCACCACCACCACTACAACTGGCAGCATTACACATAGTTACCTACATTATCATCGTCATCATTGTTGGTCTCCTGCTCTTAATAACAACAGTGGAAAGGCCTCCCGGTAATGATTGTAATAACAAGGCCACAACACTAATTATACACTAATAACACTAAATTCCCTTTGTATCACGTGGGAAAAAAATATAGAGAGATGTGTATGTATTCTTTTGAAGCGAGAAGGAAAGAAATGTGTTTTGTTTCCGCTGTGTTAATTGTTGATGAGTTATTGTGTGTTTTTTATAGCTTATGGGTTTTTTTTGTCTTGATTATTTAGTTTCATTTTATTTATTTTATTTTATTTTATTTATTTTTTTTATTATTATTTATTTATTTTTTTTTTTTTCAATCAACTCCTGTGGCACCCTGAGGGATACATAGGGCCTCAATGAATTCACGCCACCACCATCTATCCTGTGCCAACTCCTTTTATATATATATAGTGTTGATTCCTTTTATTTCTAAGTTGGGTATTTCATTTGTTTTTTTATCTATCTAATTGTTTTTACACATACCTATTCATGTATGATAAATAAATGATAACGCTTACTTTCTTCTTGTTAAGGGAATGTAATTATGTACTTCCCCATTATTCATTTCAGTAAATATAAATTATCGTTCCTCTTTACTTTATCTCTTAATTTATTGATCTTTTATATAACCATTCATCCATATATTCATTTACTTATACTAAATAGCGTTCACTTTCTATTCGCCAAAGGAATGTTTTTATTTACCTGTTTTTCTTTTTGTTCCAGGTAAGATGAGTTTGGGTTTCCTCCCTTCACCCTCTGGCGTGTTGAAGGTAAGTAAGAGTTCCGTGTTATTTTCTACGTACAGTTGCTCTGGGAAGTGACTATAGTGTACATAATATTTGGTAAAAGAAGCATCAGTATCAAACAGTTGCCTTCCTTATCTACTTCCTTATCCACTGCTTGATAGACACTCCCTTTCATTCTTTTTCTCTTTTATAAGCTATGTCAAACACCTACACCTCTCTTCAACATCCACCACATCCCACATACACTGCTTCACAATGTTCTCTTTGAATCCTATAGCTTTTCAGACTGTCTTTCTATCTGTGCTATATCAAACGTTCAGCTCTCTTTAACAGCCACATCCTTTCTTCACTGCTTGACAAATACTCTCATTCTTAGAACTGCCTTTCTCTTTCTTGTGTGTTATTTCTCTAATGTAAAGAACGACAATTAACTTTCCATTTTCTGTGTTCTATATTTTTTAGACTGCTGATATTTTCGTATATAGAAAGTGACATGAAATTAGTGATATATAGGGAAACTTATTAGTGTGAGAGGAAGGAAGGAAAAGGAAAGGAAGTGATACAATATAACGATCAGGGGAGATAGGAAAAATGTAAAGATATACCAAAAAATATGCATTGATACCTGAGACGAAGAGGAAATGAGAAGAGAGGAAAAAAGGGAGAGGGGAAAAAGGAAAGAGAAGATAGGAGAGGAAATAGAACAAGGGTGAGACATTGTACAGGAAGCGGAAAACAACAGAAAGGAAAGAGGGTGATAGGTGAAAAAAAAATAAAAAGAGAAAGAAAAGATTACAAGAAGTGGATGGAAAAGAGGAAATTAGAAGGAAAGACTGGAAAAGAGGAAGTGAAAGAGAAAAGAATAAAGATGATAATATGACATACACGATGAACTGAGAGATAATAAACAAAACAAAAAAAAGAATTGAAGCAAAAACAGAATAAAAAAAGAAAAGAGAAAAAATAATACTGACAGAAAATATTTAAATAAACACATGAGAAGGGAAAATAAACACGAAAAAAATACAGAAGCGGAAATGATGGAAAAATAGTAACAAAAGAAGAAGAAGAAGAAGAAGAAGAAGAAGATGATGATGATGATGATGATGATGATGATGATGATGAAAAGAAGAAGAAGAAGGAAAAAAAGAAAAAAGAAACAAGAAAGAAGAAGAAGAAGAAAAGAATGAAAAAAGATGAAAAAAGAAGGGAAAAAAAAGGAAAAATAAGAAGGGAAAGATACAAAAAAAAGGAAATAAGGTACCTCCATCCAACACCTGCCTCAGAGCACACCTTCCCTTCACCTGCGCCATAACAACACCAAAGTAATGACGCCACAACAAATAATTCCTTAGCGCTCAAGTGTAAAATTAATCTCTCTCTCTCTCTCTCTCTCTCTCTCTCTCTCTCTCTCTCTCTCTCTCTCTCTCTCTCTCTCTCTCTCTCTCTCTCTCTCTCTCTCTCTCTCTCTCTCTCTCTCTCACCTGTCTGTTACCTGTCGTTAGTGTATGTCTGGCTTTCCTTATCTACACGCGCCAGTGAGGGAGAGAGAGAGAGAGAGAGAGAGAGAGAGAGAGAGAGAGAGAGAGAGAGAGAGAGAGAGAGAGAGAGAGAGAGAGAGAGAGAGAGAGAGGGGAGGGGGGGTTAGTAACAGGCACACAAAGGCAGACAGACACACAGACAGACAAAGAACAAGAAAATAACAAAGCAAAAAAACAAAAGAAGGAGGAAATGATGCGCTTCCAAACACTGATTATATGTTCTTTGTTCTCAGATTTCCTTGTTTGACTGTTTTTTTTTTTTTTTTTCCTTTCTTCCTTTTCTCTCTCTTTTTGTTTTCTAATTCCAATAACAATTCAAAGGAGAAACGATGGGAATTTTTGGTCTGGAAACAAGGTTAACTCATTTTTGTTTTTGTTTTTTTGTCCTTTTCGTCATCGTCTTGTTATTTGCTCCGTTTGAAACTTGTGTCATATTGAAGCAGGAATGGAGGAGGTCATTACTCGTGTCTTTATTCGTCTTATTTATTTATTTATTTATTTGTTTAAAGAATGTGGGCTTTTTATGGGAATTTATGGGCTAAAGGAGACCATCTAATGAAGACCTCCTATCTGAAAGCCCACCCATTTGGGAACCGTTACCCCGAGTGGACGCCCAATCTCCACATTTAACTCCAAATTCCATTATCGTCTATAGGAACTTGTGTTATACTGACGAAGAGATGTAGGAGGTCATTATGTGTATATCTATTCGTCTTGTTTAACTCCATATTTCTTTATTTTCTATAGGAACGTGTGTTATATTAAAGAAGGAATGGGGAAAGTTAATATCTCTCTGTTTTCGTCTTATTAGCTCTATGTTCCTTTATCTTCTATAGGAACATGTGTTATACTGAAGAAGGAATGGAGAAAGTTAATATTCCTCTCTTTATTCGTCTACATTTATTATCTTCTATAGGAACTTGTTTTATACTGAAGAAGGAATGGGGAAAGTTAATATTATTTGTCTCTTTATTCGTCTTATTCAACTCTATGTCCCTTTATTCTTTATTCTTGTTTCTATCCTAACCTAACCTAACCACGTGCGTTGAAGAAGAAATGGGGGAAAATAATAATTGTCTGTATTCACTTCTCCAGTTCCTTTACCTGGTGCTCTTAGTTTCCCTTCCTTCGTACGGCCACAGAGCGAGGCATCAACGCACAGTCACTCTCCATTAGTCCTTTGTGTGGCGGGTTGAAAGAAATGATAGTTCAGTACATTTCCTGCAACTTGAGACGTTTTATTAGTCATTTTCAAGCATTGTTCTGACATTTGTGGTGTCAAGAGGAGGTTCATTTGTTTTTCTTCGTCTTTTTTTACACTTTCCTTTTGTATTTCCACTGTCAGTCTTGTGTTTTGTTTTGTTTTTCTTCGTCGTGCGTTATTCGTGTCAGAAATGTGTGTGTTTTTAAGTTTTTGTTATATAGTTATGAAATTTTGTTCTGGTTATGATTTACGTATTCAATCAAACTTATACATGATTTCTTGTGTTATTTTTACGAACAGTTGACATTGTTTGCTCTCCTTTACAATTTTTCAGTTATGCTGTGATCACTTTTTAATAACCTGTCGTAAACTTTTCCTGCATTACTCCAACATAAAAAGCTACCAATTTTTTCATGTTTTCTCGTAATATCGACGTTAGTATTGTACATTTTTTCATCTTTCGTTACACGCACTCTTGACCTCTAAAGTGTACAATATATTCTGAACTATTCCCTTCACAAACATCCAAAGTTCAATCTGTTCTTCATGACATTCTAACATCCTCACACACACATTTCCGTGACACTTTGGAAGGGGGGGGGGGGGAGAGACAGTAACATTTTCTTGTCTCTAAACACGGCGGAGAAAGTGTACGTTAATGAGACTTGTCCGTGTGTATGTGTGTGTGTGTGTGTGTGGTGGTGGTCTGCTTTCCCCGCGTCACCCTCCCTCTTTCCCTCCCTCCTGCCGTTACTCTCCCTCACTCTCCCTCTCTCCGTTCCTCCCTGAGCGTGACGCAAGACTTCACCAGGGCAAGAGAGCCGATCCGGTAAAACACAGCGAGGGAAAGTGAGTAAAGACGACGACAGCTGCACCACACACCACCCCTGCGGCGCCCCCTCCTCCTCCTCCTCCTCCTCCTCTTCCTCTTCTTCTTCCTCCTCCTCCTCCTCCTCCTACTTCTGCATCGCCTCCGTCATTATTCTTCTTCTTGCTGGCGTTATCATTTTTTTTCCGCCTTCTTTAGTTTTAGAGGAATGAAAGTGTAAAGAAAAATAGTGAAAGTCAAGTGGTATATGATGCTGAGGATGTGCGTGGTTCTCTCTCTCTCTCTCTCTCTCTCTCTCTCTCTCTCTCTCTCTCTCTCTCTCTCTCTCTCTCTCTCTCTCTCTCTTGCGTCATTTGTTTATTATCACCGTTCCTTTTGAATTCAATAGCGCAGGTGTGGTGGTGGTGGTGGTGGTGGTGGTGGTGGTGGTGGTGGTGGTGGTATTTCAACCCCTTTCAACTGGCTACTGTATTTCTCCCTTTCTCTCAAACCAGACTCCCTTGTAACCTGTCTTTCCTCTTCCAATAGTGGTGGTGGTGGTGGTGGTGGTAAGGTTAGGTTAGGGCGTGTATAGGTCTGTGGGCGTGGTGGTGATGGTGGTGGTGTTGTGGTCAGATGGGCGTTGTGTCTTCAAGGCCACGGTGTTCTAGAGCCTCGCCCAGTCACGTTTTGGTCTCCCACTGCCCTGTATCTGGTGGTGTTGATAGTGGTGTTGATGGTGGTGATGGTGGTGGTGGTTATATGTTTTGTTTATGTCCTTGCTGTTGGTGGTGATGGTGGTGTTGAAGATAGTTGTGGTGTTTGTGGTTGTCGCTTTGTTCATGGTGGTGATGGTGGTGGTGAGTGTTGCATCTTTGTTGTTGTTCATAGTGGTGGTGGTGATGGTGGTGAGTTTTATTACAGTGGTGATGCCTCTAGGGGTATATCTTTGTTGTTGTTGTTGGTGGTGGTGGTGGTGGTGGTGGTGGTGAAGGGGAGGAATGGGTGTTGGTGGTGATGTAATTCGTGGTTTTCCTGCCGCAGCTTCCGCCCCTCCAACTGCCTTCCAATTGGCTCGTGTAAACCAGCCTTGTGTTGTTCATGAAAGCTTAACTCGGTGGAGGAAACTAACATCCTCCACTCTGGGAACCTTTAGTCTCATAACAACTTGAAATGTGTAAGTCAGTGCAACAAGGAGGACTTCTATTTAACGTCCCTTTCTAATAGATTTACTCCACAACTTACTCTAATCTAATTTCACTGATCTATCAAGACGTTTCTATCTAATACTTTCTACTTCAACACTAATAACTTCTGCTTACGTCTAGCTAACTAATTGTCTCTTTTTTATAGATTTACTCCACAACCTAACCTTATCTAATTTAACTAATCTATTAAAGACGTTTTTCATCTATTACTTTACTAAAAATCTCTACTACAAGACTAATAATTACTGTTTAAGTCTAGCTAACTAACTGTCAAGGACACTTTCAACTAATACTTTATCACACAGTTTTAAAAACAACGCTAATGAATTCTTGTAGACCTGACAAACTAACTCTCTATGCCTCTCCTATCTAATACTTTACCAACACAAACACTTCTGTGATGCAATTGTAACCTTCAGTATTTAACCTTCTCCTTACGTCTTATTGTGTGACACTGAGTTGCTTAACATACAATGGGTGATTCGAGGAACAACGCAGTGGTTTAATTTATAATATACCACCACACCAAAACACTCCCCCCTCCTCCCCAACACCCCTCAAAACCTCCTCAACACTGCCCCCTCCCCCCCACCACTCTCTTCCCTCCTCCTCTCTCTTACATCATCACTTTATTCGTCACCTCCAACATTGACAAGTGACGTTACAATTAGATTCAGGATGTAAACGAACACAAAGGAGGAACGAATGCCAACCAGTGCAAACATAGGACTCCTTACGAGGGTGTTTGTGGTAACCTACACTATTTGCCCTGAAGAGGAAAGAAGACAGGAAAGAAGAGGAGTAAAAGGAAGAGAGGAGAAGAATATCTGTGGTACCCTACACTATTTGCTTGGAAACAGAAGGAAGACAAGAAAGAAGAGGAGGGAAAGGAAGAGAGGACAAGAATATCTGTGGTATCCTACACTATTTGCTTGGAAACAGAAGGAAGACAAGACAGAAGAGGAGGAAAAGGAAGAGAGAAGAATATTTGTGGTATCCCACACTATTTGCCCTAAAGAAGAAGGAACAGAAGGAGGAGGGAGGGGGAAAGGAAGACAGAGAAGAAGAGGAAAGGGATGAGAGAAAAGAGGAGGAAGAGGAGCAGGAGGGTAAACTCGTGATGATGGATCTATAGGTATTAATGAGAGAAGCTGCCCATTATTTTGACGATACGAGGAAAAGAAAGAGGAGGAAGAGAAGGAGGAGGAGGAGGACGAGGAGGAGGAGGAGGAGAAAAATACACAACAATAACAATAACAACAACAAT
The DNA here is from genome assembly GCA_020233015.1 of Callinectes sapidus. NCBI lineage: Eukaryota > Metazoa > Arthropoda > Malacostraca > Decapoda > Portunidae > Callinectes > Callinectes sapidus. Next base: position 89,579 of record JAHFWG010000487.1, on the reverse strand, counting down.
AAAGATAAAAAAAAAAAACACGAAGAAGATCAAACAAAAAAAGAAACAGAGAACAAAAAAAAAAAAAAAAAAATGAAAAACCAAACTAAGACCTCTCAAAATGAACAACATCGAGGAGAGGAAATGCCAAAGGGGGAATAATGCACTGAAGTTTCACCCACACAGGAGGATGAGATGACTTAAAACGCCCTTACCTCGTGTGTCCTGAAGAGAAGAGGAGAGGAGGGAAGAAGCCCTGAGTCACGAGGCGAAAGGGAAGAAAAGGAGGAGGAGGAGGAAGAAGAAGAAGAAGAAGAAGAAGAAGAGGAATGCAGTGATACGTTACAAATCCCGAAAGCCGATTTGCCAACCTTCTCAAGTCACCGAAGACAAGCAAGACCCCTGTGTGTGTGTGCGTGTGTGTGTGTGTGTGCGTGTGTGCGTGTGTGTGTGTGTGTGTGTGTGTGAAGCTCGACTTACCACCGTGTTACCAAGAGGATGTGAGCGTGGAGTGTGTTGCCTTTTTCAGAGAGAGAGAGAGAGAGAGAGAGAGAGAGGGAATGTAATGGAAATCTCAGGTGGTGTGTGCGCATGTGTACAAGACCACCACACACACACACACACACACACACACACACACACACACACACACTGAGGGAGGGACGTAGGGAATGGTGAGACGGGGGGGAGCGGGGGAGCGTATAGTAAGACCCAGTCCCCCCCCTGAGAAACCGCCCCCCCTCAACCCCCCCTTCCCCCAGGCACCTCCCACCCAACCCGAGGTATATCAGGTTTCACAACAGGCGGGAAACAATAGTGGTGGTGGTGGTGGTGGTGGTGAGGGTGCCAGCGCCTACCCCTCAAGGAAGTGGCTCTCATGCCCTCCTCTTCAATCCTCCCCTGTACACTCATATTGACGGCCACTACACACCCACATCACTCCTGTACACTCAAAAAGATCCCATTCATTCACCCAGATCATGTTTAGACTCACACACTCACACTCACACTCAGCCACCACATACACACACACACACATACACACACACACACACACACACACACACACACACACACACATACCACCACACCATCATTATACACTTGAAAAAATTCCCTTAATACACTCACAAGCATATTTATACATTCACATACTCACTAACCACTCGAAAATCACCACTATACATTTGAAACTATTGCCTTAGTACACTCACAAAATATTCATACACTCACACACTCACAAATCACCACTATACACTCCAAAAATTTCCTTAATACACCCATAAGCATACCCATACACTCACACACATACACTCACCCACTACACCCAATACACTCACAATACACCCATCACCCCATCACCCCCATACACTCCAACCAGAGACACAAACGCTCATTCCCCTCCCGTTTACAGCCAAGAAAATACATTCCCACAGTGTAAGGAAGCATGAAAGACCCCCATAAGGAAGCGTGTTGTAAGAATATTCATGTTTTCTGGGGGGTTCCTTTCTTTTCCTCAGCACTTGTAAGCTCCTCTGTAAATTCTTCCGGGTCCTTTGTGCCATCCATCAGCCGCGCGTCTATTTTTGTCCCCATTACAGTTAATATCTCGGTAAAAAGGAGTTTGGGTTGGGTAGAAAAGGGAATGTATCACAATTTAATATCTTCATCGCGTGGTATCCTCCCTTTTTCCTGTAGTAATTATCTTTAATCTCCCTCTCTCCCTCTCTCTCCCTCTCCCTCCGTCTTCTCCCTTCTTCTTCCCGCCTTTCCTAAGTCTGCACGCTGCATCGACCTGGCTGGCCCTCTCTCCCTCTCTCTCTCTCTCTCCCTTTTAATTAATGGATCTCAGGTGACCAGGTGAGCTACACTGACTAAAGGTAAATTCGTGACTTTTTTTTCTTCTTGATCCTTATACTTAAATTATCGTATATATTTTTTTTCTTCTTTATTCAGGAGATTATTTGGTGCTTTATTTTTTTTTCCTTGGACATACAATTACTTATATAGACTGCAGTGTAATCAGAAGTAATCCTTGTACTCTCATGGTCTAATATTTTCTTTTTTATTCAGAGCTCTGCAGAAGATTATTTGCTGATTACTTTTGTTGTTTTTCTTCTTGGACATACAATTACTTATATAGACTGCGGTGTAATCAAAATTAATCATTGTACTCTCATGGTCTAATATTTTCTTTTTATTCAGAGTGCTGTAGAAGATTATTCACTGATTATCCTTTGTTTTTCTTCCTCTTCTTAGAAACACAATCACTTAAACAGACTGCAGTGTAATTATGTGTTTAAAATGTTGTATTCATGATTATACGGAAAGAATCTGTGTAATGTTTTTTCTTATATTAATTAAGGTATGGATACTGTACTTATTTTTCGTTTATGGCCTTATCAATTTTTTTTCTCATTCCTTAGTTGTGAGTATAAAAAATCTGTGTCTTCGAAATTATAAGTGTTCACGTGCAAGAATTTTTTATGATTTCAAGATAAAAAATTGGGAATTCAACATAATTTCCCTTTTATTTATTCTATTTCACTTATGTGTTTTTCTGTCATTGGTCAGCCCCCATTCACTTCTTTACTCGTAGAATAAAGAGAGAGTTTTTATGACTGAAAATTCATTATTAATTTTCTATTTATTTATCTTCAGTCCAACAATATTTTCCCTATACATTTACTTCATTTCACTTCATTATATCTATTTTTCGCCATTGATCAACCCACATTCACTCCTTCACTCGTAGAGTTAGTTTTTTTATGACTGAGGTTCAATATTACTTCTCCATTTACTTATCTTCAGTCCAACATTATTTCCCAATACATTTACCCCATTTCACTTCATTATATCTATTTTTCGCCATTGGTCAACCTCCATTCACTCCTTCACGCGTGGGATGAAGAGAGAAAACCTGTTCTAGCATGAAGGGACACCACCACATGACCTCGCTCGCTGAATGGAGGGAAGAGCGTATATCCTGTGTGTGTCTGTGTCCCTGTGTGTCTGAAAGGTTGCTGGTCAAGGGTGGCGAGGCAGGCGAGGTAGGGGGAGGCAGGGAAGGGGTGGGAAGGGTAGGGAGAGTGGTAGGAGGTGGTAGTTCCTCTTCTTTTGTGCTGCTTTTCTCCTTTCTACAGCACAGGAAGGCCGTCTCACATATCACAATGCTTACCCAGTTGTTCTTGTGTGTTTTGGGTGTAGCTAACTTGATCTAACGTAAAGGAAGTGTATGTGTAGTGTACTTAACTTAACCTAACCTAAAGTAAGTGTACCTAACTAAATCATTTCACTGCTATTTGATCCATCTTTCTTTTAGTAACTGGTCACTTTAGGACATCTCCACTTGTTCCATAATTGCGTAAAGTCTTCAAACGGGATAAAAATTGCAAGATATATATTTTTTTCGTGTATTTCTTTCTCACAGATGCTAAAAAAGATCTCATGCAGTGCTATTGATGTTGTTCATTGCCTCGTATCGCAGTGAAAGAGTTGACCTAATATGAATGGATAGAGTAACTAACTTAACCTAACCTAACCTGTACCTAAGCTGTAGTTTACCTGTAGTTTACCTGTAGTTTACCTGTAGACACCACCTTCGCTACACCACTGGAAGCAAGAGTAAGAAGTAGTTATGAGGTGTCACGTACAGCATTATTTGTGTGTTATGGTAATTTTTGGGTGTATTGTGAAGCGATGGTGATGAAGGTGGAGGTTGCGGTGACTCTCCCTCTCTCTCTCTCTCTCTTTCTCTCTCTCTCTCTCTCTCTCTCTCTCTCTCTCTCTCTCTCTCCCAGGAAGCAGAGCGTGACGTGGACAAGGTGTTCGCGTCCCGTAGTTGCGTCACAGCCCGCCCCGCCTCGTCTGCCACGTCAGGAGTGAGAGGGAAAGTCTTGTTGTTGTTGTTGTTGTTGTTGTTGTTGTGGTGGTGGTGGTGGTGGTGGTGGTGGTGGTGATGGTGGATGATGTGGAGTTTGTTTTGGTTGTTGTTGTTGGTGGTGGTGATGTTGAAGTTGTTGTTGTTGTTGTTGTTGTTGTTGTTCTTCTTCTTCTTCTTCTTCTTCTTGTTCTTGTTATTGTTGTTGTTGTTGTTGTTGTTCTTGTTCTTGTTCTTATCGGTGGTGATAGAAAAATTGTTCTGTTTCTATATTACTGATGAAGTGGTGACGATTACACACACACACACACACACACACACACACACACACACACAATAAACCATAAACAATAATATAAAAAAAATGAAGGTCTTTTTACTATATCATTATTTGGACGACCACAATAATCATAACGTGAAATAAAGCTACTGAGTTTACACCGTGGGAACCTGAAGAAGAAGAGGAGGAAGAGGAGGAGGAGGAGGAGGAGGAGGAGGAGGAGGTGAAGGTGAAAGATGGAGGAAAGGTGAGGGTGGAGAGACAAGGAGGTGAGATGGCCAGGTGAAGGGAAGTAAGAGAGGTCAAAGGTGGAGGGATGGAGAGAAAGAGAGAGAG
>JAHFWG010000128.1:241980-259343 GCA_020233015.1 Callinectes sapidus | reverse complement strand
GAGAGAGAGAGAGAGAGAGAGAGAGAGAGAGAGAGAGAGAGAGAACAAAAACATCACAGAGAAAAGCCACAAGAAGACTCAAGAGGAATCTAACAAAAAAGAAAAAAGAAAAAAGAGAAAGAGAAAAACGAGACTAAGAGATAAAAAAATGCAATCTCCTAAAGTCTTTGTCGCTCGCTAGTTTATTTAATGGATAACTGTGACAATTTCTTTCACCAGTGCTCAGACATTCCCTGCTTACCCTCCCTCTAAGCCCAATCCAGGCCCCCCACCCCACCGCTCCTCACCACCAGGCCCCGGCATCCCCCTCCCCTCAAGTGACAACATTCGCACACACATTTACACGACACAATAGCGATGGAGGAAGGAAAAAAAATCATATTAACGTTTCGCCTTTATGTGTGTGTCTTGCGCCTGCCTCAAAGGACGACGTCTTCAGCAGATCTTTTTGGCAAACACTGCACGAGCGGCCTGTTTGGTTCAGGAGTGTGGCACCTTTACCCTCACCCCCAGCTGAGTGGCCCCTATTCTGGGTCACTTTAGGATCTCTTAAAGACTGTTTTTAAAGACCACAGAGGTGATTGTTGTGGTGTAATGCTACTTAATTCTGGTGAAAATACCTAAAGAAAAAAAAAACATTTCACCTTGTCAACCATGAAGATAAGACACAGAGGCACTATTTACTAAGGCTACAGCGATGATTAGAATTGTTTTCACGTTTATTTATCTTCACTATTGTTGTATAACACTAATTAAACCAGGAGTAGAATTACATCATCTCGCAAACCTTCAGTAACTTCCACTAGAGCCTCTTCAAAAAAATATGACGCACAAATGGTACTTCTAAGAGCCACAAGAATGATTGGTCAGGTTTTCATGTGTCTTCTTGATGAGGCACGATTCGAATTCAACAGTCAGCGGAATTAAGTAAATGCCCTTCAAGTCCTAAGCATTTTCCACTAAAGCCTGTTGAAAAATAAGACCACAAAGAGGAATTAATTGTCGGGTTCACGTGCCTGGTTTTTTTTAATTTTCACAAAGAAGACGGATGTTATTTGTTTTAATCCACCAGAGGAATTATGAACACACCACTGGCACTCCACGTGCCCTCCACTACATCCCGTTGAAAAGTGGTCGAGAGAGGAAGACGTTTGTGAATATTGTACCTCGATAAGCTTGAATGCTCAGCTCCTGATTGGCTCCACGAACTGAAAACTAAAGGAACAAACTACTCTCTCTCTCTCTCTCTCTCTCTCTCTCTCTCTCTCTCTCTCTCTCTTTGTTCACCCGTCCATAAGCATACTAAAGGGAAATTTTATCGTCTCTGCTCGTCCATCCAAGAGTATACAATTCGAAGAAGATTTAAGTTGCCTTTCTTTGTCTGTTAAAAGTTGTGGAAGCAAATGACTATCTTTGTTCTTATGTATAAAAGAAAAAGGTGAATTACGAGTGCCTGTTTTCTTTTCTGTAATTAGTTCATGTGTTCAGGTTAACGGCTACGGGGAACAAGATCTTTGTCCCTAAGAATATAAATGAAAATAAAAATACAATGTTCTTTTATAAATGGCTCATATGAATGAAAATACAACCGTCTATGTTCTTTTTATAAATGGCTCACATGTTCTTAAAACTGGTCCCTTTAAGTAATAGGATATAATCTCTTCTCATAGTTCTTCCACGTATTCAAGTACCACGGAAATGTTAAATTATCTTATAACATCTTTAACTTAACCTATAAAAGCAAAAGAGAAATACGATAATTTCCACTCGCCTCTAGTTCATTTATATAAAAGAAGTACTGAGGAGGACTCAGAGCAAAGTTTGGGCGGCACAGCTCCCTTAAGCATCGTCTTCCGTCTGCACACTTGACCAGCCAAAGTTTCGTCCCAAGTGGTTTGAGGGGAAGGGGAGGGGTAGGTGGAAGGAGCAGCAGAAGAGGAGGAAGGGAGGAAGAGGAAGTGGGACGGATGGAAGGTGCAAACTCCTCCCAACCGAGCCATTAGCAGGTTCTCCTTCGCGCTAAGGGGCTAAATGGGGAGTCGAACCCAATTCACCTTCGTCTGTTGCTGCGGGTGACGTGACCTTCTGAGCCCGTTGCCAACACGTCCTGTACGCTTTTCTCGACTCCTTACTTAACCTAACAGAACCTAATCTGAACTAACCTAACCTAACCGAATCGAACCAGTTGCTCGTCACAACCATAAAAATTGCTCTATTGGTAGTAGTAGTAGTAGTAGTAGTAGTAGTAGTAGTAGTAGTAGTAGTAGTAGTAGTAGTAGTAGTAGTAGTAGTAGTAGTACCAGCAGCATTACCAGTAGCAGTAGAGGTAGAAATAGCAACAATAGTAAGCAAGACAAAAGCCACAACACATCAGGGAACACGGAACCAAGAAGCAACTCTCTATTAAAGTCACGTTAGCCTGTTAATTCACAAGTGACAGCAATGGGCCGGCTGGCGAAGGAGGCGGCGTGGGGCGGAGCGGGGAGGAACGGGGAGCAGGGAAAGGAAAGGAATGGTGCAAGATGACAAAGCGGGACGGAAGGCGAGGCAGGATGGAGGAGCAGAGGAAGGAAAGGCTATTGGGCGAGATGACAAGGAGGAGGGAAGACAGGACGCGAAACAGGAAAGTAGGAATAGGAAATGCTGGACAGTAAATAGGGAAGTAAAGGAAGAAGATGTGACGAGATGACAGACAAGGGATAAAGACACTTATTACTGTCATTTCCCGCGTCAACTTGCACGTGTGAGTGGGTTTGTGAGAAGCAACGGGCGGGAACTTCTGAATTATCCCGAAAACTTTGTTGAATAAAACCCCGCATGAGTATGACGGATGAGCGAGCGCCGCGCCAGACTGACTACAGGTGAAGAGAACCAGCGGAACATACAAATCAATTACTACTGTCAATGCCAACAAGCATCCTCATTGCGATTTTCCTGCAGAGACGGTGCTGGTAGTGGTGGTGGCGGTGGCGGGGAGGCAATAGTGGTAGTGGTGCCTCTGAGTGAAAATGAGGAGAAAAAGGGATGAATGATGCCTTACGAAGAACTAATCTCATGAGAAATTCGGGAGGCAAGTGAGTGCTGGTGGTGATGGTGATGATGGTGGCGATGGTGCCTAGGATGATGCTAAAGACAAGGGACGAGAGCCGAGGGGTGTTCAGACAGCAAGTAAGTGGGACGGTGAGGTGAGATGACAGGTGGTCTCAAGGGAGGGAGGGGAGTGTGAGAGTGGCGTGAACAGGGAGGAAATGGGGAGGTGGATTGGAAAGCGTTATGGACATAGGGTGCTGTACAGAGGAGGAATGAATGAAATCTAGGTATCTTAAGTACAAATTCAAAAGTACTTTGCTCTCTCTCACCACAACTAGTTTCCAAAGCCCTAGAGACGATTAGGGGGATTTTCAAGAGTGTTTCTTCAGTTAATAATGTAGATATCTTGTCACTCTAGCTTTTGCCTCTAGAACCATAAAAAAAAACACTTAGAAATATTTGTCAATTTAAATGAAGTCTTTTGAAATAGTGGAGGTGAAGTACGAGCCTTAACACCGTCAGTACTGGTACGTGTGTTTATATTCATTCTGCTTATTATTTGTTAATTTTACACAGCATCAGAAACTATGTCGGGACCAAAATACTGAGGAGGTTTGGGACAATGAAATGACCACGCACCTACCCACCCACCCACCCCACACCCACGAAGTTTAAACACCCACCACATATTGAAAGTCGTTGTCGTGAAAGTATCATTTTTCTCCCTTTCTTTCGTTGTCCTCCTTTTCTTTTCCTAGTTTTTTCCCTCCTTTTTTTTTCTCCTTTTCCGAATGACAGTTCCTTACTTACGGAGGAGTTTCGACGCTCCCTCCCTCTCTCCCACCAAAACCTGATAATGAAAGCAATTAAAACTACAGAAGTATAAAAAGGACGAAGCTTAATTAAATCTATGAACTGAGAGTGCAGGGAAAAGTTCAATGTAAAGAAAAAAAAGTGAATCGTGACCCAATATAAAACAACATCAACTTCACTTAACTTGTTAGTACTTTCCAGAGACTTTTATCCAGGAGAGAGAGAGAGAGAGAGAGAGAGAGAGAGAGAGAGAGAGAGAGAGAGAGAGAGAGAGAGAGAGAGAGAGAGAGAGAGAGAGAGAGGAGTAGTAGTAGTAGTAGTAGTAGTAGTAGTAGTAGTAGTAGTAGTAGTAGTAGTAGTAGTAGTAGCAGTGGTGGTGGTGGAATAGAAGAAAGAATAGAGGGTTCGAACAGTGGTTAATTTTAGTTATAACCCAAAGAGCCAGAACGAAGCTTTGCACGTTCTCAGTGAATCTGCCCCCACTTTTCTTTTAACCAGGGCCCGCCTCTTTCCCAACCCCGCTCCTTCCCCCCTCCCTCCACACATCTTCCGCTGTCCCTGCCCCGACTCCTCCTGCGCGTGAATGTCAAACTGGCGCCCATTTATCAAGGTTAGGGAGTCACAAACTGCAATTCTTCGTCTACTTTGTGTCTTTCTTTCTTAAAATTAACGTAGCCTTGTAAACTTCCTTTATCTGCGTCTCTCTCTCTCTCTCTCTCTCTCTCTCTCTCTCTCTCTCTCTCTCTCTCTCTCTCTCTCTCTCTCTCTCTCTCTCTCTCTCTCTCCCCCACACTGACACCTATACTAACTAGTCAGGCATTCACGTCCTCACTGAATAATTCACAAAGTTTCACGCGGCGGGAGTGGAGGAGTTTCACGGCAGTTTTCCATCATAAAACCTCCACAACGAGGGAGGAAATTTGCGCCTTGCTTTCTCGTACCTCTCAACTCCCTAATACTATAAAGCGGAGGCGCACCAGGCTCACCAAACACGGGTAATGCTTGGCTCTTGCTGCACCGCTGTGTAAACTGCCGGGAATGAATAGCAGTTGCAGGGAGTTAGTTTGGGGAGAAAAAAATGTCGGGGAATGAGGCGACGGCTTGGGATAGAGAGGATGGAGGGGAATGGAAGGGGATACAAGGGGCAGGCAGACCTCATGGTGATGGCTGGAGAAGGTCAAGGTCTCTGGTTCTTTAATGCAGCAGCGGGAACGTGAGGCACTCGTGGTGATGACCGCACGGCCCTCGTCCATTAAAGTCTCCCCGGTCTATTCTCGTGGCCTGCACAAGTGAGGCTCGACTGTCTGGCTGGTTGGAGGTGGCGCAGGTAAATGAAAGTGAGTGAGTCGGTGTTTGGTGGTGGTTTTTTGCTCGGTTCAATCAAGATCGAGTGTTGCCAGGCAGGTCAAAGGGTGGGGATCGCGCGAGACGGGATGGAGGAGATGGAGGGATGGCTGGTGGTGTTGGGTTGAAATTAGGTCATTCATACGTTTAGGATAAAAGTGAAGACACCACGCTATACAGTTATTAATTTTCTTTATATTTTTTACCATATAAATAAATTTATTGTTGGTGTTTCAAAAGATATAAACTAGATTAGGTATTACTTTGTCTCTGAAGACACACACCGTCCATGAATAAAACTCGTAGGTTTCACATAACCATTCTGAAATGGTAACGGTTTAGTCAATAACCAATTTGTGATTATTGCAGCGATACAGCTATTACAAATTAAGTGCAAGTTTTAAGCATACCCTTTATTCGTACATCTCTAAGCCATATATCCCGTTGAACTATAAGTGACTAAGGCAAAACAGTCACTTATACTTCCCTGCAGGACTGAACTCTTTCCTCTAGCAACAGAACAGCAGATTACAACACGGAGCCTTTATGAATACGACGTGACACTTGAGGCAGCATTCCTAGTTAAGAACTCCTAACGTGGCTTCCTACCTTCTTGCAGATCTTCCTCTAAAAACCTTAACTCCATGAAGTCGTCGGCATGCAAATACCCTCATGTTGGCAGGAGAAGAGAGGTAAGAGCTTAGGGAAACTGTCCAACAATTTCCCTGAAGATCGACAGGAAGTTCACGGCAGCAGAAGAAAAGAGCATGTTAAGCAGACCACCGCCACTCTCCAAGCCGCGATCTTCTGCACCAAGTTGGCTCAGTGCCTAGAGAGCGTGTGGCACTTGCCTTTACAACTAGAGAACGATTCTGTGTCCTAGGAGCCTGGGAGGCGAGGCTGGATGGCTGACTCGCTTGAATAATGACTAATCTGTGACCTAAGCATTAATTTCCTTCGCCTGACACCTCCTCCTCCTCCTACTGCAGCAGTGTCTTGTCAGTGTCGTGTACAAACTAATGGTCGTGCTGGCGTTCATTAGTATGCAGAGGACAAAACAAGAAAGATGCTGGGAAGTCTATATCTATCCACTTTAGCACCACTCTTGCTTCAGCACTCGAGCATTAGCACTTCTCTTGGCTTTACTCCACACTCATTATAGATTTAGCACTGCCCTTAACTTTATTTAGAACTCATTACAGCTTGAATACTTGTCTGAGCTTCCTTTAGCATTCAACATAGTTTCAGCACTTCCTTTCAGCTCCCTTCAGCACTCTACCAGGTCTATTCAGCCTTCACTAAAGTTTCGGCACTTACTAAGGTTTCAGCACTATCCTTATTTACAAGCAGGACTTATTACAGCTTCAGCACTCCACGTAGCTTCATTCACCGATCCTTCTAGCTGAATTCAGCAATCTTACTAGCTTCATTTGGCACTTCTCTTCGCTTCACTCAGCACGCCTATCGCTTCATTCATGATCAAAGGCAACACGATATCAGCGCCTCAGAGTTATGTATTGTCATGTCTCCAGCCTCCCCCCGGGTGCTAATTCCACTACGCCCTATGTTAGCGATTCATTAATATTCCATTAGACGTGTCTCCACCAACACTCTCCTCGCTCACTTGCCTCTCACACAAGATACACAGTGGCCCTGTTGAATATCTGTACTTCTGCCCTCTCTCCCACTTGTCTCTGCCACCTTCACTCACTCGTTCCCTCAATACATATCGATACTACAACTTTCCCTTAAAATTATACCAAAAGTTACCCAGAAAAAGAAATATCGGAAGTCTGCCAGAAGTGAGCTGATCCTCAAGTTATCAATACATACTTATTAGTTCCAGCAAGGCCTTTTTTGTACACCAACCCTGCGTATGGGAAGCTGGTGAAATCAATATATTGGATAATATTCTGGAGCACTTCTGCGCCGTAGCTACCCTACTTTCGAAAGGTTGTAGTTGAAGATGCAGGTGTTTTTAAGTGTGTTTTATGGTTCTAGCAACATAATAACGAGACTTTTACATAATTAACACTACAAACACTCTCGAGAACCCGACTCATTATCTCAGTGGCCTTTAAAAGTAGTCATGGTGAAAGAACAAAGAGTTTAAGAATCAGGTCTACCGTAAGGCTGGAGGGATGATGCGTGATGCGGGAGAGAGGCGGCAGCTTATATAAGGCTCAGGAACCACTTGTCAACAGCCACGAGAGGCGCGATCCGCAGTAGTCGTCAAACACACCAAAATGAAGCGAGTGGCAGTGGTGTGCAAGAGACCGTACCTTTAAATGCTTGTCTCAGGTGTGGAGAAGTGAGTCTTAAGGATAGCGTCATAATAACTACAGTACGACAGGTAATTTTCGTGGGACAATTTTTCATGGTGTGATGGGAGTTTACACATAGAAAAATAAGTCAATAAAAAGTAAAAAAAAGAAAAGAAAAGAAAAAGAAAGAAAGAAAGAAAGAAAGAAAGAAAGAAAGAAAGAAAGAAAGAAAGAAGGAAAGAAGAAGAAGAAACCCTACCAATATAGATCACGTTACAGCATGAACATAAAAATCTAAGGGTTACAGTAGGTTGCGAAAATTCATAATACGGCTTTTTTGAGTGTGTGTGTGTGTGTATTTACTAACTGCGATTTAACAGAGACCCAAACACCAATACCTCCCGTTGCCTCACAACACACACCACACAGTCACGGTAAAACTCGCAGCACCACTGAAAAAAAGGAAAAAAACAAAAAACGGCACACATTCCGACATTATTCCCAGGGTTACTGTGCCTCCCTGAGTTACGACCACTAAAGCATCGGGAGCCACAGCCACAGCACCCGTGACGGACGCTGAATGGAGCCAGCTTTGTACCTTGCACCACCGCGTCCAGCCGTCCCCTCAGGTCATGACGCAGGGAGGCTCAGGTGGCTGCAGGTACACGAGGCTTGCCAGGGGTCATATTCTCAGATCTCACCATCTTATTTACTTTGTGTCCTCTCTCATCACCACAATTTTCCAAAGCCACAGAGATGACTAGCGAAGGTTTCAAGAGTACTTTTCCAGTTAATAATGCAAAAATCTTGTCACTCTGCTCCTAAAACTATAAAAAAAACTTTAAAATTCGTGTGAGTTGAAATGAAGCTTTTTGAAATAGTGAAGGTAAGGCATACAAGTGTTTGAGAGTACTGCTGAAATACTGCCTCACTGCTCAATAATTTCGGTCCTTGTAATAATCTGCAGCTTTTTAGACTAAATTTAGAATAATCAGAAAGATGAACCAAAATTACTGTACGCGCCATAAAAGTTTAGAAAAGACAATGAACACTTTTTTTCTGTATGTGCAAATAGATATCGTTACTTCCTATTTCTTTTATTAAAAGGCTGTGCATGTTAACGACCACAGGATTAAGAGGATTTACTACCGTCATACCCATTCCTGCATCCATACACGCGAGTACCGAAAAAAAAAAAAAAAACACGATCGAAAGAGGAAGGGGAAATGGAAACGGTAAGAGAATAGAGAAATGAGCGAAACGGAACGAGAGAAACGAGGAATAGTTGGGAAGTGCGAATGGTGAAGGGGAATGAATGACGACGAAGGGGGGAGGGAAAGAAGGGCGAGGAAACAATATCGGAAGAGAAGGGAGACGAGAGTTAGGGGAAGGAAAATACAAGAAGAGGAAGGAGACAAAGGAAGGAGAGGACGAGACGGAAAAGAAAGGAAAAAACATAGACGAGGGAGAAAGGGTACTGCCATAAGAGAGGCGAATGAGTATGAAAGGAAGGAGGAAGGAAGTAAGGGGAGGACAACGAGGAGGAAAAAGACAATGGATAGAGAACGGAAGGGAAAGAGAACGGAGAAAAGAAAAGTGCTGGAGGAGAAAAAGAAGGCATGAGAAGGGAGGAAGGATGAAGGAAAAGAGGGAGAAGGAAGGAAAGGCGGCGGCGGTGGTGGTGGTGGTGGTGGTGGGTTTCGCGGAATACAAGGAGCTGGTAAATCGAAGGCAACTAAATTTACAATCCAGTTCCATTTGTGAATTAGAAAACCGTCGGCTAACTCGTGCGTCGCTAGTCTGGCCTGGTCTGGTCCGCTAAGTGCATTTCCTTTACATTTCACGAGTGACTGAAAGGCGAAGTCGAGGCGTGACGTACCCCAAGATGGTGGCCGTGTTTGCATATAGACGAGGAAAACTAAAAAAGGGAAAAAATACAACTTGGCAGAAACATTGGACAAAAAAATATGCTCGACAGGGTTTTTTTTTTTTTTTTTTTTTTCTACCTCTTAAGAAATGTGAGAAATTAAAGCAGCTATAAGGTAAGGAAGAGTAGTAGTGTTTCGGTGTTTTCTTCGTATTGTAACTATGTATTACAAACTCCACATGAAAGTTTAGCAAGGGTGGCTTTTTATGGTGATTCTAGTAATAGTTTAACAAGAATCCTCCATATGAAGTAAGTAAAACACTCTTTAGAACACGTAACAGAATTTAGTGAAAGTTAAAGGAGGATTTTCGAGATATTTTTCTTCAATATTAGCAATGATTTAACACTATTTCCGCTCCGTCGATAATGAGAACAAACTTGAACATCTAACTAATCATCTTTATAACCTTTAAGAAAAAAAAAAAAAGTTTTCAATAAAATTCCAAAGCACTCAAGAACACGAGACAATAATTCACCATAGCACTGTAGCAACACAATTCTAACCTTGAAGACATAAACACCATAACTAAAAATCTACAAAAACAAGAAAAAAAAAATAACAGGAGGTGCAGTGAGGACTCGAACCCGGGAACATCGTCACCTAGAAGCGCCAGATCAGGCCATGCACGCACCACTTCCCTTTACAAGCTTCCCTACCTCGATAAGCCTACTAGTACCTCGTCCCCTAGCGCTGCTCTGTGATTCACGATACAGCTTCTGGCGAGAGATTCTGCTACCCATGAGGAATGTGAGCGAGGAACGAGGCGGTAGTCTTGAAAAAAGATGGAGAGCGGGAGAGGAAGGTAAGAAGTCAATCGTGCACTTTGGGTGAGGAAAAGAAGATGGGAGATGAGATGGGAACGAAAGGAGCATGGGAGAGAGGACGAGATGAGAGAGAGACTGCTATAAGTAAAAAAAAAAAAATGGAGAGGGAAAAAGTGAGGTAAATAGAGTGGTGAGAGGAAAAAAAGGAGAATGGAAGGAATGGAAATGTGAAAATAGTTGAAAGAATGAAGAGAAGAGAGGGAAAAAGTGATAGAAGACGTTGCAAATGGAGAAATGGATGAGAGTGAGAAGAGATAGTAGAGAGAAAAGGAGTGGAGAGAAAGAGAGGAAAAAGAAAAGAGTAAGAAATAAAGGCGAAGATGAGAAAAAAATCTCAAGAAAAAGATAAATGGGAAAAGGAGAAAAAAATTAAGGCAAAGAAATAAGAACGGAAGAACTTGGAGAAAGAAAACAAGCCCTGGCAATTATAAAAAAAAAAAGTATATATAAAAGGAGGAAAAAGGAAAAAAGATGGATAGTCAGGAAAAAAATATATATATGGAGAGAGTGAAACCTCCTCAAAAAAAGTGCGAGAGAGAGAAAAAAAAAGTAAAAGAATTCTGAGATAAAAAAAAAAGTAGGCACACAAGTCGAATAAAGCGGCAGAGTGCAAGTGGTGTTATCATGGCGTGACACTAGTATAGGGCATGAGGTAGCGGCGGGTGATGAGGAGAGGACAGCGGGGCAAGCAGAACAGTACGGCAACTTTAGTCCGAGTGGCCGCCGGCTGGAGAGTGGCAACGAAAGGGGAGGATGGAAGGGTGGATGGATGGAAGGGTGGATGGATGGAGGGGCGAAGTTGGTGAGTTTGCTGAGGTGACGAGCGCCTGACAAAACCCTCTTGGCCATGATTGGTTTAAAGCTTCCATGCCACAGTGCCGGGGGTGACCTCTGTGTGGGTGTGGGTGTGGGGGGGGAGGGGGCGGGTATGTGTGTGTGCGCGCGCGATTGAATGCATATTGGGGGATTAGTGTTCCCGTAGGTCGTTTTTATTATTATTATTATTATTATTATTCTCTCTCTCTCTCTCTCTCTCTCTCTCTCTCTCTCTCTCTCTCTCTCTCTCTCTCTCTCTCTCTCTCTCTCTTTCAATTCTATCACAAAATGCATATCATTAACTACTTCGTACTCTTTTTCTATCACTGACGCTGCAAACTGTCACTCATCATTATGTGTCTTTATAATTCTACAGATTTTAAACGTTACTGTGGAAATCATTTACTCATCTCAGCTCTTATGTTACGAAAATGTAGCTCGTTTTCACTCAAAGTGTAAGCAACATTCTAATGATTTGAATATATGATTTGTGATTTTTGTAAAGTCCAGTCCATATCTTCCTCGCGGCTTTTCTTCTGAACATAAGCAGGAAGACAAGACTTTAATAAATCCAAGTTGTACATACACTAGTCATATTTATAAAGTCTAGTCCACCGCCTTCTCTTGGCTTCCTTTCTGCAGCCGACTTGATCACATTCACCAGATGGGAAATTAGGTCAGTGGACGAGTTCCCATGCAGTATTTTCAGTGGGGCTCCTCACTTTTCCTTGGGTTTTCTCACCAGATACATTCCATCCTTGGCTCGTGTCCAGAGAATGCAGGACTCTTTAAAGACTCGTGCGCCATGGTTCAGGTGGCGGCCTTGTGTGACGATTCCCCACAAACACTGACTTTTCAGACTTCTCCCTTTAATGTTGTGCTACTAATCTTACGACGAGACTTGCCAGACACACACACACACACACACACACACACACACACACATACACACACACACACACACACACACACACACACACACACACACGTTACTGTCCCCTAGAAGGCAGTCCAAGTATTAGGAGGTGCAGGAACACGTTGACCCTTTGGTATTCAGCTACCCTCCACCTTTAGTGTCCAGCTAACCAAGGAGGCGCAGCGTGCAGGCAAAAGGATACACGTCTCGCTGCCCTTGATGATGTGTGGTGGCAGTGGCGGTGCTGGTGGTGGTGGTGGGAGTACCCTTTGCCCTTCGTTTCAGGTTATAAATTCACAGCGATTCAGCGTTCCCGGAGTAATAACAACAACAACAAAAACACACATTAACACACCGTCGACATGGCCGCAAGAGTGTAACTGAACCGCAATAGTAACTGTATCCTCTGATCACCGCATGAAGTGACTGACACAAAATGTACCCGAACAATCTGAGTGATGGAAGAAGTGTGTGCGGCTCTCACACCGTCGCCTAGGTGTTTGCTGCCCAAGCCTGCCTGAGGGGCCTTTGTACCTCCCTGGCTCGCCTCTCCCAACACGCCACCTCTCTGTCTTAAACAAACACGGGCGTGAATACACCTTTTATCTAGAAAGGCTTGCGGGAGGCTGCGCGATGACGTAGATAAAGGGAGCAACCCCCCACACTGCCCCCACATTCACTACTCATGCGCGTTACATAAACATAAACAAACACATGCCGCCTCAGATACTCCTGCGAAAGTGAAGAGCTGAAGGACGATCTCAGAAGGCTCGCCGCCACTGGCAACATGTCTTGGCCACAGAGAGCAGACGATACATGGATGCATAGCCGCTCAACTACATCATGCACAACACTGGTAGTTAAAAAAAAAACACTATCACACTTAAATACCCATACCGATAAACACACACCACCTGCTGCAAACAAGCCGCAATGACTTCGAAGTGCGTCATTATAACGGAGTCCAGAAACCGGGCAGGTCACCGCAGGACAATATGTTGGTCCTGACTTGTCCTGCACTCTATGCAACTCCTACCAACCCAGCAGGTCCTCGCCACGCTTCCACGATGGTCTTCCTTATCCACTTTAATATGTAACATCAAAGCAAATTTTGCACCTCCAAGTAAATTTGACTCTTACATTATAAATGTAGGTAAATGAAGTTAGCAGAGCGGAGGGAGGGAAGGTTGGGTGGATCAATGAGGGCCGCGCCAGTGAGGCCTCACACGGCAAACACCAAACACGGGATCGTGCTTTTTGAGATGAATGAGGGAACCAACACACCTGTCAACACGCTCAGCGGCGCTTTTCTCTCCGCCAAGCGCCGTGCAAGACTTGAGAGGGTAACGCGTTTAATACGAGATTTGCTTCACTGAACACAAACGAGAGAGAGAGAGAGAGAGAGAGAGAGAGAGAGAGAGAGAGAGAGAGAGAGAGAGAGAGAGAGAGAGAGAGAGAGAGAGAGAGAGAGAGAGAGAGAGAGAGAGAGAGAGAGAGAGAGAGAGAGAGAGAGAGAGAGAGAGAGAGAGAGAGAGAGAGAGAGAGATGGACACAAGATAATTCTAAAGACCTCAGTTTTGTGACCCTTGCTCTACATCACACAGACTCACAAAAGACAAGTGGGAGGCCAGTGGTTGGATCTATGTGGTCGAGAGAGACACCTGAGCCCCTACTCGACGCTAATCAGGGCCTCGTGTTACGGAGGAGCTGCTATTAATAAGCTCCACAGATACCAGCCCTTGTGAGGATGTCCTGGAAGGGGTGAAAACCGGCTGCTTCCCTGCCAGTCATGAGGTAGCAACCTGGCACTTTCTCTTAAATTCCTCCTCCAACTCCTATTCCCACGTGATGGTTTCTCATAAAGGGACATCATCTCGCCAAGGAAATGAAGGAGCTTGTAATTCTTCAATATTGGAATGTCAAATGAAGTCTTTTAAGAAACGGAACGATTCGAGTAGAGCGCAGATCCACCTCCAGCTTTGATCCTAATGCTGATCCGTCTTCCGAATCTATTCACAAAGGCCCGGGACTAAAACTCGTCACGTGAAAAAGTAATAAAAATGGAAAATGATCTGTTATACGAGCTAAAACATACTGACATTTCTGCACATAAATCTTTAAACACATAAAAAAGAACAACTGTGAAACGGTTTCATAATCTGCACAAAATACCAGACATGAATACAAATAACCACAGAACTGTTACTGAAAATAAAATCTACTAATTTTACGACTCCTGAATCTTTTAAGAGTATCGAGGACCATGAGAGACTATAAAACTGATTTTCAATCTGCACAAAATTCCAACCAAAAACTAAAATCCCACATCAGTCAAGATTATAGAGATGTAAAATGAGTCTTTATGAGCCAAAACACACATACTGGCATTTCAGCACAAGATCCTTCGGAGCGACCAAGGATATGAACATTTGTAAATAAGATTTTTCTAATTACACTAAAGAACTAAAACACAACACAAGAAAGATAATGAAAATGTAAACTAATGTTATGAGACAAACCACAATGATATTTCGAAACTTGAATCTTCAAAGTATATAACGGTATGAGAAACACCGAGACTAATTATGAACGACGAGGAATATTAGCAAGTCATTTTGAAAACAAGCGAGAAAAACGTGGTCATGTGTGACCGGTGGTGGTGGTGGTGGTGGTGGTGGTGGTGGTGGTGGTGGTCGTCTACCGTAATGGTCTCCTCAGTGCCGCCACTATCCTGCTGGACCAGACACAAACATTTACATGACATCAAACGAGTAATTCAGGGGGAATTATTTCCCCGTTTATCTCGTTACGTTCCGTCCCTCTGTGCTTCTCTGCATGTATATGTGATTGTCTATCTCTCAATCATTATGTGTGCCTGTGCTTATGTAACTGTATGATTGTTTATGTCTCTCTGCATGTGTGCCTGCTTCTCTATTTGCATGTCTGTTTTTCTGTCTTTATGTCTATGTCTGCTTATCTGCCGGTCTGTTTGTCTGTCTGAGTGCATCTTTGTTTATGTCTATGTCTGCTTATCTGCCAGTTTGTTTGTTTATGTCTCTCTGCATGTGTGTCTGCTTCTCTATTTGCATGTCTCTGTTTTTCTGTCTTTAATGGCTATGTCTGCTAATCTGTCTGTTCGTCTATCTGTCTGCATCTTTGTTTTATCTATGTCTATGTCTGCTTATCTGTCAGTCTGTTTGTCTGTCTGGCTGAATCTTTGTTTAACTATCTATCCGTGTGTCTGTCTTCCCTATCCGTGTGTCTGTCCGTCCGTCTCAGTCATAAACATTCTCCATAAATCAACACTTCATAAACCAGAAATGAAACAGAATCACTCTCACCGTTGCTCGTATCACTGTTTTTCCAATACCCGGCTTGGACTGGCGAGCTTTACGACGCCGCCACACTCGCTTCTTTGGTACCATATCGAGGCAAGTAGGAGAAGTAAGTAAAAGTTGGTGAGTCACTAACAAAACTTGATGTGGTAATAGGCGATTGGGTTTGAAACACTGACGCGGAGAGTGTGTCTCCCTCGAGGTTTGCCCTTCACTGCACTGAGCGAAACTGGGATTGCTTACTGCCGCGGAAAGCCTACAAAAACTGAGGAATAAAAGGGGTTTGCCTCTCTCTCTCTCTCTCTCTCTCTCTCTCTCTCTCTCTCTCTCTCTCTCTCTCTCTCTCTCTCTCTCTCTCTCTCTCTCTGTGTGTGTGTGTGTGTGTGTGTGTGTGTGTGTGTGTGTGTGTGTGTGCGTGTGTGTGTTTTCGCAAGATGTTAGCATTGGAATATATTTTGTGGATGGATTTTCTTTACTGATCGAAGCAAACCTAACCATATTTATTTTCCGATTTGCTGCACTTCAGGAAGATGCCACGACGATTTCTCTCTCTCTCTCTCTCTCTCTCTCTCTCTCTCTCTCTCTCTCTCTCTCTCTCTCTCAAGATGAGGAGTCGCGCTCCGCTAACTTACAACATAAATACCCCGCGGCTCGTAACTCTTCCCTCCCACGCCTTAAAGCGAACAGTTTCCGATGTATCATGCAAGTGTAATGCGCGGCAGCTGTACCATGGCCACGTGGAGGGCGAGGTCACATGGGTCAAGGAAGTTATTGTACTTAACTGTGTCTTCCTTACCTGTTCCCCTCACCAATTTTTTCCACGCCAGTCTGTCACCTTACCTGGAAAGACAGGAAAGAATGTTTTGTAATGATTTATTTTAATGTAATATTCAAAATTATGGCAATTCGATAATTACCAAAACTTACCTGTCTTTACAGTAGACACCAATGGTATTTTGACACTCTCTCACTCTCTCTCTCTCTCTCTCTCTCTCTCTCTCTCTCTCTCTCTCTCACACACACACACACACACACACACACACACACACACACACACACACAAACACACACACACACACACACACACACACACACACACACACTACCATTGCAAGATACAACGCATGTCTAGTTCCACTCCTCTTCCAGGAAAAGAGAATGCAGAAATCGATGACTGACTGGCGTCTCAGACAAGGCGCATACATTTTCCACTCAACATAAAACATTCAAGCAACACTGAAGCGGAATTTTCCTCACTACACTTCCCAGTACCCCAGGCTCGTCACCAAACCCAACCTTTACGAGACCAGTTGGCGGCAAGGTGGCGCGGGAGGGCAGGAATTCTGTCAGGTTATAGTTCTTATGTTGGTCCTAAGAAACTCCACCCTCTATCCACTAAAAGGGAGAAAAAGAGCAACAGAAAAAGTATGCTTTTTCTGAAACGTGACCAAGAGAGAGGGAAAAAACAGGCACAGTTCCAACTCTGCTAGTCGGAACATGGTTTTCAAAAAGTAAACTGTAGATAACAAGTCAGGTCACGAAACCTTCCTTTTTTTCTGCCCATCACATGTTT
This sequence comes from Callinectes sapidus, assembly GCA_020233015.1. Lineage (NCBI taxonomy): Eukaryota > Metazoa > Arthropoda > Malacostraca > Decapoda > Portunidae > Callinectes > Callinectes sapidus. The sequence continues at coordinate 242,500 of JAHFWG010000128.1, read as the reverse complement.
CGGGTAAAATATCTAATGAAGTGGCAGCACCCTTGGGAGGAGAGGACTGCCTGTTGTATACAAGGCGTCGCTTTGAGTCTCGGTCCCTACAGGCAGCACTTAAGCCTGTAGTAGTGTGTGTCACAGTTGATGAAGTCTGCCCATGTCTCGCTGATTGGTAGCTTCTGAGGGCCAGTTATCCTTAGGTTGTTATATCTGTTGTAATCTTCTTGGCAGTTCTGACGTTGTTTCAATTCAGTGATTCTTGATAGGAGGCTTTCAATCACTCTTCGCTTATCATGACTATAATTTCGAAGCGCCTCCGTATTGTTTTTCTCAAGTCTAATATTTCATGCTGGATGAGGCTCGTCTTCAGAAGGACTTCCGTACTGGTTTGCCTCCAACAAAACACTGCAAATTTGTGACTCCTGATTGTTCTTGATAGAGGACAGCCAAAAGAGAATCAATAAAATTAGTAGTAAAATATATGGAATAATATTTCTAAACCTGATACAAGGCAGTGGAAGCAATGTTTGACACG